>PVJO010004607.1:0-107810 GCA_004026905.1 Hystrix cristata
GGTGTTGGGGTCCCATTGGGGGTCTTCTTCTGGGGCAGCTGCCCTAGCCATGCCTCTGCATCTAGCTGCCCAGCTGGTGCCTGTTCTTGGAGCCATTTGTGGGCTTCCGGCAAGAGTCCCCTCCTCTCCTTGGTGTTGAAGAGGGTGAGGAGCAACTGAAAGCAGTTACCCCGTGTTGGCTAGTGGATTTCAAAGATCATTCTAGGAGGTCGATCAGAGTCTGGTGAGAGCATAATGTTTCCAATTCAGAAGGTCAGTGGTACGGAAGGGCTGGCAGTAGAGAACAGTCACCCCTCCTGCACAGGGCCATCGGGGTCAATTTGTGGAGGACCTCATGTTTCTAGGAGGGGCATTTGGAGGGTCAGGGCCTGTTGAACAGACCTTAGCTGCCTACCAACTGGCTCTTCAGGCTTGGGACTGGGGACCAGTGGTGGTGGTGGTGACACGGAAGTGAGACAACTCTCTGGCAGAGGTCCCTGGGCACCTGCTGGTGCTAGGGGTGCCGTGGGGACATAAGGTGAAAGCAGCAAGGGATCCTCCTCAGGGTCACCTTGGTGGATGGGCTTGGCAGGGCCCGTCAGTTTGTTCCCTCCAGGTGCTTGTGCCACAAAGACCCTACACTGTCCCTTCAATTTCACACAGAACTGGACCCAGGGGAGGGGCAGAGGTCAGAGTCTGAGAAATTTGCAGCCAGGGAGTGATAATAAAGGAACTGGTCAGGGTGTCTGGGGTCCCCCAGTCACCACATGATAGACTTCTCAGACTGCGAGGAGGTGGAGTGTTCCTCAGTGGGCCCCCCACACCAAAGGTGGTCCAGTCTAGTTCACAAAGACTATGGCGCTTCCCTGGAGTCAACTTAACACCATATTCCCCACAGAAGCCCTTTTAAAAATTCTTAATCATACAATCTATGGCTGTGGGTTCTGAGGGGAAGTTCCCCGTGATCTAAACAGGTAAAGCAGGAGATGAGTCAACCAAGGATTAACCTCCCTGAAGTTCCCCCTTAGGCATCTGTAGGCTATATGGTGCTGTCATCTCCACTCCTCAAAGAAGTTGAGCTCCCAGAAGGCACAGTCTAAAACTGGATCAAGGATGGTCTTGAGTGCCAAGTCCTTCAGGCTTTTGGATCCCAGGGAAGGAGAGTGGAATCTGCTGCAAAAGGGCTTGGGTTGTGTCAGGTCCAGGGAGTGAGAAGGACTGATAATAGGGATAGCTGAACATAGAGGCCTTGTTTCGGGGCCATGGGCTGGAACATCAAAGGTGTGGAGGAGTCCCAAGGGGCCCTGCACCAGATCCTCCCCATACGGGGGAGGAGGAGTCAGGAATGTGTCCAGGACAGCCGGGCAATGACAGAACAAGTGACAGACCAAAGGAGTCTCTTTGTCAGGCTGCAACCAGAGGTCCAGGGGGAGTTGCAGGTCCAATTCACCAAATGCCCCCCTTTAAAGACTCCTTGACTGAAGCTGCAGGTGGCAGGGGAAAATCCTATCCTACAGAGAAGGTCCCTCATTTCTGGGGTCAGGTAGAAATCAGACAACACCTAGTAAAAATGATGGCTCCACTGGCAAGTGTAGAGGGGCCATTTGCACATAGAGGGCAATGGCCCTCTTAGCCTCTCTTGTTTTCTCTCCCCCTCTGGTGGTCCCTCCCTGTATCAATGACACAAGACAAACAAGGCTGAAGTCCTCAGAGGAGACCACTCAGATGCCCACCTGGCTGTGTCCCTTGCAGGAGCTTAGGCACTTCTTGGCTAAGGTGCACTGTAATCCCTGGCCTGGTCAGCACTCCCTATTATGGGAAGGTGAGTCAACATTGGTCATTCGAACCACGGAACTGCAGGTTAGAGCCCATTTGGGCTCCATAGCACAAAGGCTGTAGAGTTACAAACTCAAACCTGAGATGTAAATGAATCAGACTGCTCAGTCACTCACATGCACACAGAGTTTATCTCAGTGCCTACCCCCTTTGCGAAGGTCTCTAACTGCTGGCCTCTTGACTTGAGGGCCACAGGAGTTGATCAAGCTCCCTTGCTGTCCAAAGGTGGGCCTGACTGGGTCTGGATCCCAGAGACCTTACCTTATCCTGAAGTCCTGAGAGGTAAGTTGGTCCATCTCTCTATTGAGTCCGTTTGGAGACAGTTGCTCAGGAGGCCTTGGGCCCCTGGTGAAGGAGGACCCAAAAGCAGTCAAGTGGCACCGCCTTGTTCAGTCTCAGGGCTGCTTTGCCTTGGACCAGTGGCTCAAGGGGCCAGTACGGTTCATTGCCCCGTCGCTGGAACCAGAAATGTGGCAGAAACAGACCTCTGAGAAACCAAGCACCACTCTGAGAGACAGAGAACTTGGGTTATAATGCTGGTGGGCCCAGAAGAGCTCCCACTCCAAAGTCTGAGTTCTGAACACAGGGAATATAGGGCTTTTATAATGTCTCCGATCTCAGTGTTGTAAACTAAGCTTTAATTCCAGGTCTGTAATTTAAATTTCAGTTTATTGTTAAACGTTCTACTTCTTGGAAACTAGGCAACTAGGTGACCCTATTAAGCAAAACCATGGAGGCGGAGCCAACCATTGATGGGGGGCGCTTAGGTCAGTGGCAAAGGTGGGGTTACAGTTATGGCTGGCTGAACTTATGTTGTAGAGGGAGGGAATTTTTATCCTGAGTCTTTCCATTATCATGAGTGCTTCCCTAAACACCTTATAAAGTTTGCTCCCCTTGCCCCTTCCTTGAGCCCCAAGCCATCTGGGGTTTGGTACTGCTGGATTTATGTATCACTGTCTGCTCAAATAAACTCTTTAAAAATGTACTGTCCCTCAATTCATCTTTCATCACTAGACTCTCAGCTATGTGTGTTGGATTATTGTTAGGACCCTGCTCCAAGGAGTTGAGAGTCTAGCTGGGGAGACAAACACTAAAAAATATAATTGCAGTATAGATAAGGATATAGATGAAGGTACTTGGGAGCAAAGGGAGGAGATAGTTTAACCCCTAAACAGTGACAAAAATCAAGCCTAACATTTAACCCAGAAAATAGCCTAATCATTAGTGGGACAAACTTTTGACCTCTGTGCTCATCCATCAAGGGGATGAATGAAGTAGACATATGACAAGAGAAAGAGCAACCAACACTCTGGGCATGTTATCAAGCAGAAACTCTAAGACGGTGTTCTCAGAGTTCCTTGATTGGGGTTGCTTTAAGCAGCATGCTGTGCAGCCATGCTTAGAACTGTGTGACAGAGAACTGCAAAATGCCTGTCAAAACCCTTGACAAGTGAAAGACAGGCAAATTGGAGGGGAGGCTCTCTCTCCCTTCTCACCAGCCTCAGAACACCTGTTACTGATGGAGCAAGCTGAGAGACACATTTGGCACATGTTGGCAGCACCAGCAGCACGCCTCATAATTGAGTCAAAGCATGATCCTTTCTTTGTGACTTCTGCCACACAAGCCCATTTCCATTTCCTTTGCAGTGCAGTTATTTAAAGTGAGGAGAGGCAAGTAAGATCTTCTGGTAGTTTACACCATGGTTGAATATGGGGATGATGAAAATTTTGCCAATGTTCTTTTTTATTTTATTTTTGGGGGGTGCTGGGGATCAAACTCAGAGCCTTGTGCTCGCTAGGCAAGCTCTCTACCACTTGAGCTAAATCCCCAACACCTGACATTCTTTTTTAGATGAAGAAAATTATACCAACCTTATTTGCAGAGCGATTTTAAATCCATGAGGTACTTTCATTCATTCATATGCTTGAATTTACGTCAACACAGGTCAGTGGGCAGGGCATTTTTCACAGTTCTCCTTGTACAGAGAAGAAAAGAAGATCATCTCAGATGTTCCAGGGACTGCGATCACTCAGAAAGCAGCGTATCTGACCACATGAGCACAGACATGAGGTGCCAGTGTGGGATGCTCTTTCCACACCAACTGCTAGAGAGGATGTGTGTATTCTATCCCAAACATCTAGGTAGGAAGCAGGGTAGGTGTTGCTTTTCCTAAAGCAAAAGAAATTCAATTTGTCTCCCTCAGAAAGAAGCACTTTGACTAATGATGGAGGTTCAGGGAAATGAGACAATGCTGGAAAAATGTGTGGTGTTAGAACCAGCCAGTTGGAAGCTGTTTGTTCCTAAGAAAATTACTTTTTCTTAGTCTCAGCTTGCTAACTTGTAAAATGTGAATATCTGTCCCCACCAGATTTTGTGGAAGAGTCGTATATTTAGTGACTGTGTGATGTAGTAGGTAGTCAATGAGCGATCATCATTATCTTTGTTGTAATGGTATAAATAGTGTTTCACTTCTCCTTTTGCTAGCTGATTGGGACTCAGGGTCTGGACATGGGAAGAGCTTGACACACTAATATTTGTGGGTCACATCATACATCACAAGGCAGCTGCTAGGAAGGTGGAATTTAAAAAAAAATTAAAAATTTTCACATCGTTCAAGTCATTTTTGTTTGCAGTTTGGTTCAGTTCATCCCCATTTTGTACTTTAAAATGTTTTCCATAGTTAGAAATGTGACTTTAAAGTAAATAGCAAATGAAAAACAAAAACAACAACAACAAAAGAAATGAAAAACTCTATATAGAAAGAAACTTTTCTTTTGAGGGGGCTCCAGAGTTGGCACTATGAAAGTGCCAGCTGTCGGTTTGTTTTATTATTACTGGGTTTAAATATATCTATAGCTGAGGGGGAGGAGGGCAACTGACAGCAGTTTTGGCTTCCTGTGATGCTTTGATGCTTATTTCTCCCAGTTGATTGCGGGACTGACATGCTTTCTCTTAGTATACATTCTAAATAAAGCCCCTACATTGAATACTATCTCCACCATTTATTTAGCGGCTGCTTCATCATCTGGGAAACAGGAACAATCTTACGTGCCTTGTCTGTCTCAAAGATAGGTGGAGATGTAAGTCTTTGCAGCTGTTCATAATACCTTACCTACTTCTCTCATCCAGCTGTACTTTTTCAGAAGTGTGCAATATATAACTCATAAAATGGAGCTACCCATCTAGTGGCACCATTAGGTAATACAAAACCAGGAGTTTCTATGCATTATGAGACATTCTTTCTCCTTTGCCACCAGCTTAGTTTCCAAAAATACTACTATGATACGGATCCCTAAAGAAGTATCATGTTCTCTTGGAACTTGCTTTCTCATGAACAACCTCATTCAATAAAGCTTTCAGTTTTGAACTCCCGAGTCAGAGGATAAACCCTCAGGTCAGCTCCTTCCTTCTTCCTAACACTTTATATACTGTACTATAGCTCTATAGCTTCTTTCTCTTTCCTCTGATTTTTGTCTTGTACGAGGGCAGTTCTTTCCGTGATGATTTTACTCAGAGCCCTAGCACTTCAGTGGCACAGCCAGCAGCTCCTTCTCTTAAAAATTGGAGTCCAGTGAAATATCCACCCTGCATGTGGCAGGTAACAATATACTCCAGGGACACTTTGGTGACATTACTCTGTAAAACCAAATGTGATCTTTGATCTTGACGTCAGCTGACACTGATGCTAGTTCTCTAACTCAAATCTCTATTAGGGTAAAAGTCTGCTAAGAAACAACAACTAATTTTCTCTCTTCTTGGACTTTAGTTAGAACATCATATCTGCTTGACTGTTTTATTTGTACTTTATAGTTCAGAAAATTCTGCTACTTTCAAGTTATTGTTAGATCTCTTATGATCAAGATTTTTTCCTACTGAATTAACTTTTAACTTTCACACACACACACACACACATACATTGACAATATTACTGAAACAACATTGCAATTTCTGCCAAGACTCTTTTATTTTAATAAGTCATTTGGATAAAGCCAGACAGGGAGCAAAAAGGAGGCTGAATCTTAGGTGTCTCAAGTCTGCCAAGGTTGATTTTGGATAAGCCAATGATAATCATTCTCAAATTTACTTTTCTAGACCCTAACTATTCCAAAGTATATCCAGCTTCCTCTTGACATCACTGCTTGGAAGTTTTGAGTTTAAAATGTCCAAAACTGAACTCCTTTTGGGGGGATGTGGGGTGGGGACTGAACTCAGGACCTCACACATGTTAGGAAGAGTTCTACCACTGAGCTATATATGTATCACCAGACCTTCGTAAATATTATTTTGAGAGAGGGTCTCCTAAAGTTGCCCAGGCTGGCCTCTAACTTGTGATCCTCCGACCTCAGCCTCCCATGTAACTGGGATTAGAGGCATGCACTACCACACCTAGCTAAAACTGAACTGTTGATTTCTCTTCACTCTGTCCAAACATATTGTTTCTTTGTTCCATTTTAAGACATGACATCTCCATCCTCCAAGGCAGTCAGGTTGAAAGGCTGATGATTCTCTCCAGTCTTTCTGCTTCTTTTCTTGCCTCCTCACCCCCAGTAGCTTCAGTCCACACTGAAGCAAGAATGAATAATTTAAATGCGAATGGATTCTGTCACTGTCTTTCCTAAAACCTGCCAATTGCCAGTTTTTTCCTATCACACTTACAATGCATTCCAGACATGTCTTAGCCTTGAAGGCCTATACAAGTTTTGAATCCTGAATACTTCTCTGATCACATTTTTCACTCTTTTTCATTGGCGGTTCAGATTAATGTGTCTCCATTCGTGACAGATTCATACATGCACATAGTATTCTTTGATCACGTTCACCCCCTTCTTATCCCCTTGCTCTATCCTTCCCCCTATATTTATATCTGGGGAAGATTCAATGCATATATTTTGCTAATATCCATCTTCCCTATTACCTTCCCTTGCATCATGCACTTCCCTCTTATTTTCTTCCTCTTATCTAATAATAGTCTCCATCTAATTTCTTGTCATTTTTCTTAGATTCCATATATCATGGAGAACATGTGATATTTGTCTTCTTGAGCCTGGCTTATTTTGCTCAACACGGTGGTGTCCAGATCCACCCATACTTCTTGCTGTCTCTGAAGTGCACATACCATCCTGTTGTCCAGAGTCTCTATACCTACTGCTTCTTCTGCCTGAGACTCCTCCTCAGAATTTGTAAAGTACTTGGCCCCCTACATAAGTCAGATGTCTGCTCAGACTCCCTTAGAAGGTTTTCCATCATATACAGAAGAGCTTTCACTTCCTATACTATTACTGTGTTTCTTTACTGTACTCCTGGACATTCTGCTCAAACATATACAGACACTTCTTCACTCTTCAGTTAAATACATTGGTCATGAGGACAAATACTTGAGTTATTTTGTTCACAACTTTATCTCTAGTACCTACAATAGTGTCATGTATTCAGTAGGACCTCAATAAATAATTGCCAATGGATGAAAGCAGGCAGATCCTGGGCTTGTTTCTTTTCCTGTACAATACTGGTCTCATCCAGATGATTTCTAAAATCATCATGAGCTTAAAAGCCCCAGACTCTTGATTTGTTATGCATAGAAAAACAATGTAGCTTAGAAGACAGTGAATTGAAACAAATAGCAACTCTTACCATAACTGATCAAATTTTCTTCTGACTAAACTTCTCATCCCATAGGTTTTATGTAACATACAAAGTAACTAGTGTAATTAACATCATAGATACAGGCAATTTAGATTTATAAAACTGAACAAACCAAGATCTAGGAGAGAGCTGGAGACTCAGGGTTGTTCTTTGCATCTACAGGGAGCTTTGTGCATATAAGCATATAGGCAAGGACCAGCCCAAAATTGTTGTTTCAGGTCCTAATTTGTAGTTATTGCCCAGGAAATCATATCGAGAACTCTAGTTTTGATCACCTGATCCAACATATCACTTGTATACAAATCATAAGTTATTTGAGCTTCGTATATTGAAATGATTGAGTTAATAAAATAACTTCATGTAAAAGTTGATCTGTTGGGTATAAGGTGGGGGAGGAAGAAAGGTGGGAGAGACTTCTTGTTCTCTCAAAATGTTCATTGTTCTGGGGATTTAGCTCAAGTGGTAGAGCACTTGCCTAGCAACCACAAGGCCCTGAGTTCAATTCCCAGCACACACACAAAAAATTTTGGTGCCATCCAAAATGTTCATTGAAGCCTCTCAGCATGAAGAAGTTTATTGTAAATTTAGAGTAATTCCATTTTACTAATGGACAAAATGGGTGGTAGAATTCATTTTTACACATCGTTTTTTAGTCAAGTACTCACATAGGATACAGAGAATGTGCGAGTTGTTTTCTAACCTGAAACATAACTTCCATGCAGTCAGTGTTCCTTGGGTCTGGAGTTTCAGATGGAGTTTCTCACATTGCAGCTTTGACCTCACTTCCATCTTCTTAGTTCCTAGGCATCCAAGCCTCTCTCTAGGGTCATAGTCTATTTGGCCCCTCTGCATTTGTCTCCCGGGGCTTTCCTCATCTTCTCGATTCTCTGGCACAAGTTAAACAGTTACTTGGAAAAGGGTAGTACTTAGGATCCTGCAAAGAGAAAATTGGTAAGACAATGAAACAGTTTTATGATGTCAGAATAAATATCTTCTTTGCATAGTTTTTTCATACTGTTACTTACAATATGTGTGCAGGCTGTCCTAGATATCTGGTTCTGCTTTCGCAAGTTATAAGTGAGAAAGGTGGACAGCAAATGAAAGGGTTAGGTTAACCCTTGAATTGCAAACTTGTTGTGCAAGTTAAAGCCAAGTTTAAATCTCAGGTTTATGAGACATGTTAAAAATTGAAAAGAAAAATCCACCAACACATTCAAGCACCTGAAATTAGAATGTGCAAAATATTGTGCTCAGCATTCCAGCTGTAGTTTTGAAATAGCATGTCAGGCAGAGTGGGGAGCCATAAAATGTGAAGTCAAAAGGCTGAATGAATTGTCAGTGGAAGGTTCATTACTAACTCTGATATGCCTCTTGGCATTTATCCAGACAATCTAAGGCTAAGACATTAACATGTGGCTCTTTATGTGAATCTGAGTCTTACTACTTCCTCAGAAAGAAATGGGAGGGGAAAAACTAAAATATTTCAGTTTTTTCTGCAATTTCCCTTAAAGCCCAGTAATAATTTTAGATATATATGAAGGATACCTTCAAAAATAAGAGCAGGATTTTTTGTTTCATTCATATATTTGTAATGATAAATGTGCATCGTAGTTTTCAAATACTTTCAAATAAATATTGACTATTTATTTAACTGCTTAAATGACTGAGCAGAAGTAAATTATTTCCTAATACCACTGAGAGTTATTAAATTTAAAGAAAAAAAAGAAAATGGTCTTTCTGCTTTTTATAACAGAGTAATCCAATTGTCTTTTCCAATCAAGAACAGCAACTTCTAAACATATATCTAACATATAGCTGTATCCAAGGTTTGGGCTGCTTTTTGACAACAGAGGATATAAATCCTGCTTAGGGAATAATTGCCTGGGATGGTGCCAAGTTACCAGGTCATTCAAATCGATGCTGTGTGCTATTGCACACTTAAAATTATTTACACTGCTCTTATCCTAGCTACAATCTGTTCTCTCGTGCTAATGCAGTGGAGAGCAATTTACTCCAGAATACCAAAGTCCCTCTGATTTCATTTTTGCTCCCACATCTGCTGCTGTGAACGCAAGTCCTAGAAATAAAACCAAATAAAGAAGCACATGGAAGCTTTAGTAAAGTGGGTTTTAGAGTACACATCCAGGAAATTTTCAAATTTCTGTTTCTGATACTTTGTTCTAATTAACTTTAATGGTTGGCTGCAGTTGTTCTTTTCCCTCCCTCGCTTTCTTTCTTTAGAAATGAGGCTGTGGTCTGTAGCTCATGTCATTTACACCACTAAACTCTTGGGTTGTTTGTGAAAGGTAAAGGCATTCTGATTAGCAGACCTAATTGAGTCACAAACTCTAGAAGATACCAAACACCAGAGTTTATTTAAATTTCAATTGCTTTACTATTAACCTTTTGTATTATATGTGTCCACTTGAAAAGCTGTTGAGAGTTCTTAATTTTATTTTATTTTTACAGAAAAAAAAGCAAAGGGTGTTTGAAACTGAGAAAACAAACACTGTTGATTTTGAGTAAATATTGAAAAATTAAGTAAAGTATCATTATTGCAAGTCATAATTTGAGATTTGCTCTGGCTTTTTTGGAATTCCAGAGTGGGAATCTGGGGATTGTAAACATGCCAGAGACTTGGACATGATCAACTGGCTTTTTCATCTTGAAGGGCCAGTACTCAGTCTTTAGAAATTCTTGTTTGCCTGCCCAAACTTACTTCTTTTCTTCTTCTACCAGTAACACTCCAACTTATTCATGTGTGTAGATCTTAGAGAGGACATAGTGAATATTGACTATTCCAAGCAAAGGAAAAAAAATAAACTATTCACCTTGCCATGGATTGGTTTAGTGGTGAGTATGTGGGCCAGTTCTGGTATAGGAGATGGGTCAATCTGCTCAGAGGCTTTGGGGAAGATTTCTTCAGTAATAAGCAGGACCCACAGGAAGAAACAGTCCATCTTCTTCTCTTGGTTGTTGTGTCTTTGGCTGACGCTTGGCACTGCTGCAGCCATACTGGGACCATGGAAAGAACCACTGTGAGGATAAATCAGTAAGTTATAGATGGTGAGGCATAAAGACAGAAAGTCCCCATACTCCTGATGATATTGCTAGCCTAAGGAAAGACTCCTACCACAATTCCCTGTGGAAAAAACCTCAGACTACCAGGGAAAATGTTGAGGTCAGCAAGCTTCATGTGAGGTTAAGGAAAAAATAATCAATTTGAGTTTCATCAGACCCCTGCCTAACCTCCTCGACTCCATGAAAGACTTATGACCAAGCTCTGTGGATTGCAAGATGTGTCCAGATGCAGACCTCACTTCAATCTCTTGCAAGAAGACACTGAGGGTAAAAGGTGGATCTCTTAGAAAAAAGCACTGAATGTACAGGACAGCACAATTCTAGCTAAACAAGCAATTCTTCACTGGCAGGGTAGACTGTTGGAACTTGAAGCATACAAATTGAGGCAAATTGAGCTCGTGTGTTTGAGAAGTTACAAGGAGAAAACCACAGCTCTAGAGAGCTGCCTCCATCGGGAAAGAAGTAATGAACTACCACACGCCAGTGAAAGAGCAATGTACTGTAAACCTGATGGAGATGAGGCCGCATAGGGACCACACCAGGACACACCAGGAATACTCTGGAGACTTCCTGGATACCTCGAAGGACTCTGAGGGTGGAGTTTTTGGGTGTCCATCCAGGAGTGTTCTTTCGTTAACTTTATTGCATCCTCTTACTATTGTGACAAGGGCAAACAAGAATATTTTTTAGTAAGTGAATAGGCACGTTGATTTTGGTTAGAGTAGGATACTGGTGTGTGGGAAGAAACTCCTTAGTAACTTAGTAAGCCGCTAATAATTTTTATTGGTGAATTGTTTGTTTTTATTAAATGGAATTCATTAATGCTGTCTATTCAGAGCATCATGAATGGATACATGTCAGAGTAAGGTTAGCTACCCTTTTGAGATCTTGTAAAACAATGTAGAACTCTGAAATATTGTTTGTGAAACATTAGTGCTGTGATTTGGATCTAGGATGTCCCCCAAAGTCTCATATGTTGAAGGTTTGGGCCCCAATAAAGCAATATTCAGAGGTGAGGTTTTTGGAAGGTGACTGGATCATGAGGGCTCTAACTTAACCTGTGGATTAATCTGTGGACACATTAAGAATTTGACGGCATTGTTTAGAGGCGACAGAAATTTAGGAAGTGGGGCTTTGTGGAAGGGAGCAGGTAATAGGGGCATCCCCTTGGAGACTATTTCTTGCCCCCAGTTCCTTCCACCCTGTTTCTCTTTCTCTTTCCTTTCTGGCTGCCGCACAATGACCAGTGACCAGTTTTTCTCTCCTATGCCCTTTTTCATGATATTTCTCCTTTGTCACAGGCCCTAAAAACAATATAGCCAGTGTACCATGGATGGAAACCTCTGAAGCCATGAGCCAAAATGATTCTGTCCCTAAATCTATTTCTCAGGTATTTTGCTACAGCAACAAAAAGATGACTAGCACAATTAGTAGGTAGAAGACTCACCTAGGGCTCTTGTTAAAGTTGGTAAATTCTGGAGTCTACAGATTCTTATTATGAAGGTCTCTTAGGTGGGACCCGGGATCTGTGTTAACAAGTTCCCTAGGTGACTGTAATACAGCCAACCCATGAACTATATTTTAAGAAAGTCTGTTCTAAGAATTCTGTATTAAAGTACAGATGTTATAAATAAAAACATGTAGCTTTCTCTTCCAAGAAAGCTTTGCATTTGAAATATCGTTCCACTGTTAGGAATGAGGTTTATACTGAATAGTTCTCTTGGGATCTACAAAAAGTCTATGAGTTGTGATTTAGCCACCCAAGAGCTATTGTATTGCTATCATTTTTCTTCATAGAAGTTCCTTAAACCTTATGAAAGGAATTTTTTGTTATAGTTGAGGAAGGGGGAGCATAATAAGAAATATGGAAGTCAACTCTCACTTCATATTTCCTCCCTCACTGAACATAGAAATATAAGAGAAACTCAAAAGTTTGCCATCCTTGAGGCCAAGCAGCAAAGTGTTGACTTGTGATTTTTCCAAGAGCAGAGTTTGTGATTCATCTCTGCATTTTCAGTACACATGTATGACAGTGTTTAACTCACTACTTTAGACTAAATAGGATCTCACTAAATATCTGTCCAGTGGGAGTGGATTGGGGGCAGTTTCTGGTCTGAACTTACAGTAAACCTTAGAAAGTGACAAGTATATCCTAAATTCTTAGCTCTAAAAGAGCATAAAAATGTTTGTTGTTTATCCTACCATTGAATACGGTAGGCAACAAACAAACATTTGTTTAATAACAGAATGAGTGTATGGAAACACACACACATACACACACACACACACACACACACACACACACATACACATTATAATGTTCTTCATGAGGCCAGGTTTTCAAAGTGGTGTTTAGCAAAAGAACTTTCCCTTTAAAGGAGAATTCATGCGGATAGGAGATAAGAGAGATGAAGGTAATGTTGATTGATAAGGGATCGGAGACTCTTCCTTTTTGCTTCTCCCCCATCTTTTAAGATTAAAGAGCTCTTGAACCAATTCCTTTGAATTTAGTTTAAAACTATTGGTTTATAGAATCTTCACAAGACTCTTATCATCTTTCTACACTTTCAGCTTTTATACTTTAGTATCAAGTGTTATTTAAAAACTAACTTTTGTAGTCAATCTTTTAGTAATAAACAGAAAATATTTTCTTCACGAATGACATCAATTCTGAATTTCTAGCCATAGTATGTACATTACCTTCACTTTCTTTCTTTATAAAATCTAAAATTAAGCCAGGCATGGTGGTGCATGTCCACAATCCTTGCCTCTTGGTTTTCACACCTTTGTATATTTTCACCCACACTAAATAAGGCTAACCTATACAATCAATAGAACATCATAAAATGATGCTGTGGGATTTCTGAAGTTGAATTATAAAATATGTTTCAGAGTCTATGTTGTTTTCTCTTGGATTACTTAATCCGGAGGAAGCAAGTCGCTGTATTGTATGGATTCTCAGACAGCCCTATGGAAAATTCTACAAGGTGATGAACTAAAGCCTCCTGCTAACAGCCAACACTAGGTATTATCCATGTGAGTTAGAGATCACCTAGCACTAGGCAAGCCCCAGAGATCAAAGACCCAGCCAACAAGGTCCCATGTGAAACCTTGTGGGATAACCTGAACCAGTACCATACAGTTAAACTGCTCCCAGATTCTTAACCTACAGAAGCCTGGGAGATAACTGTTTCAATGTTTTGTTTGTTTTTTTTCTCCTAAGGCACTCAATTCTGGGGAATTTGTTATGAAGCAAGAGTGAACTAATACAATTGGTTCTATTGCTATCTCCATGTTATGAATGAAGAAGTTCACTCTTTGGGAAGCCAGAAAATGAGCTAAATATCACATAGAAAATAAACGAAAGCACTTAGATGAACCTGAAAACTGTTAGATGCCGAAGAACCTGAATATACGTATTGTCCATATTTAAGAAAGGGAAAATAAAGGTCATTCTTAAGTGACTCCACACTTTCCAACAGCAATCACATCATATATTGTTTCTGTCTCACTAAAGCTGGGGAACTAAAAGAAAAACAATGATACTTAATTTTTATAGTTATAAAACATAATTTCCTATGTTACAGCAGAACAAAGATGTTTCCATAGCAAACGCCTTTTTGTCCTGTGATATGTGGAGGCTGTGACATCTTTTATACTTTTAACAAGATTTTGATATAGAAGCAGAGTGCCTCATGTATAGCAATATTCAGTAAGCTTTAAATTATAAACATTTATATGTTAAATTCACAAATAATTGTGAAATTTTTAAGAAAGTAGAAAGAATAACACAATTAAAAGACGAGAGAGAAAAAATATGTATGTGTGCTTGTATACTTACAGCAGAGGCAGCTATGTGCAAGTATATGTGTTGCTTTGTGCGTGCTTCCTCATCCTTTACACCCTCTCTATCATTGCACTTACTAGGTTTTTGCCATAACAAGTGCTACAAATAAATGGGCACTCAAATGCCACCACCACACCTACAGGTCTTAGACGTTCTTTGCACACACACACCAATAACTGCTGCACAAAAACCACCGCCCTGCACTGCAATGAGAATAAGGAGTTGGGTATGTGAGTGTGCCATTTTGCACTGTTTATGATCCAGCATCCTCTGTCCAGTTGTATTTTCATGTAGCTGCAGTCAGTTCTGCTGAATCAACTCATCCCTCTTTCTTTTATTCCTCAGCACAACTGCCAGGTGAATGGGATCACCTCATTATAGAATTTGGTCTTCACACTTGCAGGGAAGAAATGGAGTTTTCCTTGCTTAGTGATCCCCAATTTACACTCTGATAACTCCCTGGATAAAATTTTTACGGTGACCTTCAGTAAGAAATGTATTTTATGTACACGTAAAATATTGCTAACTATAGATATTGTACTGTACAGGAGATCTCCAGGGCTTACTGATCTTGCATAATTAAGCCTTTGTACCCTTTGGCTAACACCTACTGTTTCCTTCTCCCTCAGCCCCTCGTGACCACTATTCTAATCTCTACTTCTATGAATTTAATTAGATTTCTCATGTATGCAGTATTGGGTAGTATTTGTTCTTCTCTGTCTGGATTATTTTATTTATCATAATGTCCTCCAGGTCCAATGATATTGTCACAAACGGCATACTTTTTTTTAAAGACTGAATGACATTCCTTTCCACGTATATACACATTTTCTTTATCTATTCACCCATCAGCGTGTATTTAGTTTCCTTGGGTGTCTTGGCTACTGTCAATGATAAGTGCAAGAGTTCAGATCCCTACAAAATCCTGATTTCAATTCATTTGGATTGACATCAAGTGGAACATCTAGCTCATATGGTAGTTCTATTTTTAATTGGGGAGGGGACTTCCATACTGTTTTCCAAGGTGGATGTGCCTAATTTATATTGTTATCAACAATACAAGGGTCCTCTTCTCTCTTCATTCTCACCAGATTATCTCTAGTCTTTTTGATAATAGCCATCTTAACAAGTATGAGATGATATTTCACCATGGTTTTGATTTGATCTTCCAAACTCATGAGGTTCTGCACATTAAATATGTAGAATTCTTTGTATGTCAATCGTACCTCAAGTGGACTTTTTAAAAAGAAATATATTTTATATTGCACTCAAGGACATGAACGGACACAGAGACAAATCCCTAATAAACAAATTTATGAGTATTTATTCATGGATGTGATAAACATTTTGTCATTTATGAAAAGAATGTTATTTGGCAATAATGCCTATAAAATAACCCATTCCATTGTCATGCCACATAAATTTGCACAAACAAAATGGAATATAAAAGTGATGCAACAAATAAGCATTGTTAAAACAATATTTATCTCAGATCTATTGATTATTCATACACGGTATGTGTGTGTGTGTGTGTGTGTGTGTGTGTGTGTATAAGTATATAGTTTCCAGTTGTGTGGATATCTTCTGAAAATAACTGGATAAACTTTCTCTAAGTTGGAAGAGTAAACTGGGATTATTCTTCCTAAAATATAGACTATGTGGCTCACATAAAATTCAGTGTGAAGGGAAAATGGACAAAGTTATATAAATAAGCAGTTATTTCCAAAATATGGATTGTCCCTTTGTATAAACAGAACTTCCATATCTAGTTCTATCCATGGCAATGGATTCAAACAGGAATTGAAAATCTACAGCAGATGCTACAATCACAGGGTTTAGCTTCTACTTGGAACAGCTTCACCAAAGTCAGTGCTTTGGAAGAAATGGCAGTGGAGATTTAGTGACCATCCTGAACAATAAGGATGTCACTTAATATTGAGTAGGTTATTTTAAGGGCCTTGGAGTTTTTCCCCCTCTGTTTCTGAGAGAAAAGTAATAGAAAATGAGAAAGTAAAACATGACAGAACAGAGTTTAGCCACATGGAAGGATCCCATCCTGATTTCTCAGAAATGGTCAAGCAACATTAAGAAAGCAGTGCTAATTTTAAAAATGTTTATATTGTTTATGTTTCAGTACCACAAATCCCCTCTTTTCACCTAAGTTTTCTTCTATGCCCACAAACTCCTCATATTCAGCGCTTTGTTTTGTTTTTTAATTTGTTATTTGTTTTTTGAACATTAAGTAAATGGACTGAGTTCCATATCTGGGTTCATATGGTGAATCTTGGTGAACAGGATGTTTGGAATGACAGGAAAGTCTATAACTGAACAATGTCGGGTGAAGCAGAACCTGGTATCAGCTGTCAGTGGCCACAGAAGGCCAAGGCTGCTGGGAGTTCATAACACATTTGCTGGCAGCACTGGCTCTTCTACTGGATGCAAAATGGAGTTAGAAAGAAACTGAAAGTGTAAATAAAGACTAAAATGTATTATATTGGAAAAGGGAAGAAAATGTCCAAATGGGAAAGGGAACAAGGGAGGGGGAGGGGAAAAGGAACAGAGGGACAAGAGAAATAAGAAACGGAAGGAAAAAATGGAAACAAAGCTTTTGGGAGGAGGGGGTGAAGGGAGGGGAGGTGAATGGGAAAAAAGAAGCAACAAGATATATCATGTACAGATACAAATCCCCTATGATGAATGTTATCACTATGTACACCTAAAATGTACCATTAAAATTAAAAAAAAAATCTTATTTCGATCCTAAGGTGCAGAGACTCCACCTGACATCAAAATTTATTAGTTTAAAATAAATACATCTATATGTGGTTATTAAATTTAATATGTAAATCTAAATACAGTAAAATCTTGGATTGCTAGTAATGTGTTCTGTGAATGTTCAGCACGATGAGTAAACATTTCTAATAAATTTTTACTTGATAAACAAGCAATGTCTTGCAGTATGAGTAGTATGTGATGCCAAATGTCACACCCGATGGTTCTTTTCTCTGTCTGTCACTGCAGGATTGTGGATAATTGTCTCCCAACAGCAAGAGGCTATGGAAGAGATCATATCAAGAGAGGAGGAGGAGAAAAAGATAGATGAATCCCTCACTTCAAATGAGATTAGGGAGATGTTTAAAATGTGGGAGACTCCAAAATTTTGTTGAAAAGCACCACCCAAAGAAGTGTGTAGCAGTGAGAGCAATGAATCCATTTAATGACAATGCAATGTCACATTTCCATGAAATCCTCAAAAGGAGGCAAAAATAATTTTAGTTGAATAGATAGATGTTCCTTGTTAAAGTTGCACGAAAAGAAACAGATTCCATTGAGCCAATAGATAGCAGTGATTCCATTGGTGATACTGAAGCTGTAACCCTCCTCTCTAATCTCCCTTATGCCAACCACAAATGTTTTCAAAGGCAAGTGCAGTTTAATTTGTTTACTTTTCTTTATATTTTGCAATTTCTTTTTTATTTTATATTTTACTGGAGCATTGTAATCATTTTTATATGAAATTTCTTGCAGTTGTGGAAGGAATCATGTGTTTCCATTGTTTCTTCTGGGGAAATTTGCTTTGATTTACAAGTGCTTTGTATTGCAAGCATGTTTCTGGAGTGAATTATGCTCATAAACCAAGGTTTTACTGTAGTCAAATATTACTTTGCTTGAAAAAAGTGATGTGTATCAAACAAGAAGAAAATGTTGCTAATGTAGATAGAAACATTGTTGGGAGTCTAGGCTATTCATAACACTAGTAAACAGATCTGTAAAATGCTTAAATTCAAGTGAATGAATCTTAATCTAGGGGCCATAGATTTCATAGTTTTATATTTTGTCTAAGAATTTTTAACTGCAAGTTTTATTCAGTTAAAAACACGTACATTAGAGAAATTCCTACACTGGAGAATTTGTATCTATGGGGCCAAATATATATTTGTACCCAAAACTCATATAAAGCAACACATACAAAAGTGATCTATGTTTTTGAATGCATTTTCATTTTTGTTTTATCCACATCTACTAATGTGTTAACCTGACGACAATATATGTAAAAGAAAAGGTCTTCCAATTGTAGAGTAGCTATAGGACTAATAGTATTATTCCTTTCTATAGGTCTCATCATTTCTGTGAAAGTTTACCTAGTCACAAAAAGGAACGGAGACATACAAATGAGAATAACATAATAGAACTGATGGTAGATGAATCCCTCCTATGTACCTCATTTATGTTATCACCAAAATTCCTTATATTTTCTCTCATTAACCTCATTTAGTCTTCATTTATGAGTCAAGTATTATTATTCCATTTTATGAATAAGCCTAAGGAAAGTTAAATAGTTGGCTGAGATCACATAAATGGTAAGTGGTAATATCAGGTACATTTATAACCAAACCAGAATTTTCCAAAGTGTACTCATGTGTGCTAGTTATGATTTTTATATCCTTTCAAAACTAAAAGTTGTGTGATCACATAAGCTTGGTGAAAATGGACTAAACAACATCAAGGTGGCTTCTTCTCTGTGGGGCTCTTCTGATGATGCTGGTTGACACTAAGATGGTAACAGAGTAAGCAGAAATTTCAATTAATTTTTAAAAAGACTGGCTCCTGGAATCGGTGTTCCGTGAATTCACTTTGGGAAATAAATAGTACACTAAATTATACTGCTTCCAAAAAGGAAAGGATTTGATCGATCTAGAACCAGTGCAATGACATGATCACAATCTGCCGGAATATGGCTCAGGCCAGGTGGCGGGTAACACATCACACATGCTCGGTGATTCTGAGTACAAGTAAGGAGTCTGTATTGATTTTCTCTGGTTGCTTGACAGCCTGAGCCCATGGGTGATGTAGGGCTACAAATCCCATCAAATCCACTGAAATTTTTCGACAGACTGTGTCTGCTTCCTATGCTACAGTGACATGGTTGAACCCTCCTTGGGTTTACATTGATTATAACCTTGGATAACATGCCACTACTATGTCTAACTTTTTGACTGAACAAAGGGCCCTCCCGAGAAAAATGAAAAGTGAAATACCCAGGGAAATATACTTCTCTCTGGTGCATGTTTGACTTTCTGTTTGATAGTTATTTTGTTATATGTATAGTTTTATTATATAATTATTACTTTATTTTTAAAAATCTTTTATTATTTTATGACTATTTTTGCTGAAATTTCTGGTAAAAAGTTTGCACAATGAAAAAGAGTATCAAATAAAAACCTATTAGAACTGTCTGTCTTCCAAAGTCAGCACCTCACATTTGACTAACTGGAATGGTTTTTTAAAGAAACATAGCCATATTAACTGATGCACCATACATCCTAACTGTTGTGTAACACTACGATATCAATCTATTATCTTCAGGGAAATATAACAATGGGTGATTGTACTGTTTGTATACTGTACTGTTCAATATAGTAATCAATAGCCACACGTGACCAGGCTGCATTGAAATGTGCTACACATGAAAATTACACCTTGGATTTTGAAACCCTAGAATGGAAAAGGCTATAAAATATCTCAGTACTGTTTAAATTGGTTACACATTGAAATTATAATATTTTGGATACATGGGGCAAAATAAAATATAATATTAAATTAATATCAGTTATTTTCTTCAACTTTTGATGTGGCTGCTAGAAAATTTAAAATAACATTTGAGTTCACGTGTATTTACATTGGGAAGCACAACAGAGACAAGAAGATCTAAATAAGTAAACACCAGAAGTAATTTTGTCTAGAACAGATATTAAGCCTATGATGATCCAAAATTTATAAGTAGTTGGCTTCAATATGGCTGTTAAAAATGAATTGTCTTGGGGCTGGGGATTCAGCTCAGTGATTAGAGTGCTTGCCTTGCCTAAGTTCGATCCCCGGCACCACAAAAAAAAAAAAAAAAAAAAAAAAGAATTGTCTTTGTTTGCCCCTAAAGATTACCACCTACTCTGAGAAGCCACGTGGTATAGTAGAGAAAAGATCATAGTCTGTGTATAAGTTTTGAATTCAAGTATTAGCCATGGACATGCCATTTAACCTCAATTTCCTCATCTGTAAACTAAAAATTATGTTACTTGGCCTTCGGTCCAGAGTTTCCTGAGTGAGAAAGAAGATAAGTGTCTGATGAATTATTAAGTACCCTTTAATAGTTGCTTAAATAGGTGTATTTTAGAAAGAAGTAAGAGTATTATTACAATTTTAATTTAGCAGCTTCTTAAGAAACCATAAAAGCTAACATACTGCTTCCTTCCTTTACACACCTCTGCTCTATTTTACAAATGAAGAAAATGAGGCTGAGTTTAGACCAGTGAGGTTAAAACCAATAATAATCAGTCAGTTAATAGTAGATTTAATATCAGAATCTAGGCTTGATTTACCCATTTGTTCAGGGATAACCTAAATGGGTTCCAGCTCATTCATACCTTTAATCCATAAATTCTAAGGGTCTGTTATGAAACAATATAGAAGATTCTAAAGATAAAACCTCTAACGTTCATTGATAACATATGAAGAACAGGGCATGTTATATAATTTGCCTCATTTGCTCCAATAATCCTGTAAATAGGTGCTATTTGTAAAATGAAAATCTAAACTCTGTGAGCATAAGTAGCCTGCTCAGTGTCATATAGCTGGTAAATGACATACAGATCTAAACCTGTGTTCTTCAATTTAAAAGGTCTTGTTGTCGACCTTTGTACGTCTTGCCTAAGGAGACTTTAAACCTGTTAGGGAAATCAGACCAAAAAAACCCCCCAAAAACCAAAAACAAAACCCTAGAGAATAGTGTGTATAGTGCGTGTTATGGCTTGTATCTAGATGTCCCCCAAAGCCTCATGTGGTCATAGGTGGGGTTCATCAGAGGTGGCTAGATCAAGGATGTGATGCTGGGATGATTTGTGGTGCCATGCTAGGATTAAGAGTTCCCCTCCCTGTATGTGAGTCCTACATGTCCTAAAGGTGGGTAGCCTGGATAAGATATAAGAGACAGAAGAGGGTCAGTGCTTGTCAGTTGTCGCTTGCTGCTTGCTTTCTCGCTACTTTGCTGCTTTGCTGCCTTCTTGCCTTTTGCCCGCCATGACCTGTTTCTCCTCTGCCATGCCCCCATGCCTTGGAGCCAGTCAACTACAAACTGAAACCTCTACAAACTGTGAGCTAAATAAACCTTTCCTGTAACTTTGGGTGTCAGGTATTTTGTCTCAGCAACAAGAAAAATAACTAAGACAGTGTGGGTCATCCCATAACAAAGGTATGTGCACGGTTTCTGAGGAGCACAAGGAAACTCTGGATTGTCCTCTGCTTCTCCAATCTTTCCCTTCCCATTAAATGGCATTGCCACACATGCATTCCATTTAAACCTGACAGTGATCTGGATTTCCCCTCCTAGCCACCCTTCCCACTGCCCACATCAGTTCTAACTCTGCTGTGTATCCCTCATTGTTCTATTTCTCTATATTTGCATTATCATTGCCGTCATCAATTTCCTGCTTCCCCACCACAACCAGGATTCTGTGACAGAATACTGAATTACCTGCTAATTAGCTATGGATCATCTTTTGCCCTCCCTACATAGACCTCTCTCTACCAAGCAACTGGAGTGATCTTTCTAAACTGTAAATTTGATTATGCTTTTCCCCTGAGAAAAACCAGTAAATGGTTTTATATTAACCTTAAACTCAAAGCCACCATCTGTACACGGCCTGCTAGCCCCTGTTTCCTTCACCAAGCTCCCATTCATACCACTTGCCCTTGCTCACTTTGCTGCAGCCACATGGGCTTCCTTTGAGTTCCCAGAGTAAGTCAAGCTTTTTCCCTTCCCAAGACTTTGCAAATGTTGCTGACGAGGGTTCCCTGATCTTGGCTTTTTACATGGCTGTCTCTTAATCCTCTTGTCGTTTCAGCTTAAATGTAAGCAAAACCTGTGCTGGCACCTCAAAGCAAGTCCCTCCTGTTTCCTATCCTCACACCATTTTTCATTAAATTGAAAATACATACTTCTTTCTTTAATGGCATGTTCATTGAATTCATTAGGCTGCAGGTACCATGAGAATAAGAATCTAGGAATCTAGTTGCTCTCTATACTCAGTATTCATTAGTTGCTTAGCCCTCTTCCTGCAACATAGTAGATGTTCATCAACTGTTTGCAGACTAAATAAATGATAATTATTTCATACTGGAAGGATGTTGAAAATGTCTCCAAAGCACAAATCAAGCATTTTCACTTCTTCATATTTGCTTGAGTAGCATTTCTTTTGCTTTCATGTTCCTGGCTACAAAATTACAGGTAGCTCATCATGCAGTTTCCCAGAATTGGAGAAGGCAATGTGCAACGCTTGTAATGCTCACAGTTTGGGTGATTTGCCTTCCATATAGTCCTGCAGCCATACATTATGGATGGTTCTCTTAAGTAAAAACTGCCGGAGAAATGAATCAGCAAGAGCTGGAAGCGTGCTGCCTCCATTGAGACACAGCTGTTTTCCTGGCTCTATTCAATTCTTACTCCCTGGCCACCTAATTCAACCAATCATTTTCTGGAGAGAATAGCACAGTAGTTGGTATTTAATAAGACGCACAATTCTTTCCCAGAAACAAACAGGATCTGAGTGTCTGAGTTGGATTTTTCTTCACTGTAGTTGTTTGTAGCACCGAAGTTACACGCTAACTGTGTGCCCAAACTCTAGCACAGTAAAAATCTAGAGCTGTTTATTGTTACGGTTTAACAACACATACCATTTTATGCCTGTTACTACATCCTAGACTCTCCTCCAGGAGAAGTGGGCAGGGATTGGAGGGAATAAAAGGGAAGCTAACATTTGTTTACCTGATGGTGATAAGAGATTTGCTAGATACTTCACACATTGTTCCTTTCGTCTTCAGGAAGAAAGTCCCTCAGGGAGAGATGATCATTACCATTTTATACCCATCTTGTGTTGCCACAACAGAGAACCAAATCAGCTCACCCAAAGTCACACAACTGATTGAAAACAGCAAACTCTATCTAAGGAGAAGGAAGTCAAATTCAAGTTTATTTTGAAATTTCTGATTATTACACTGAGTGCAAATTTTGGTTAAAGAGAAATTGAAATTATGCTATGAGTGCTGTTTCTAGAACATCTGAATAGCAGCTGGATGATGCTCAGGCTTTTCTTCATCAGAGAATGAAATAAATCAACTAAATTTTAAGCTAGAAGGTAGTTTGGAAGAAATATGACATATTTTGCCCTGATTTATTCAGGACTTCCTTTCTCTTTGGGCTCTTGAAAAGTGCTGATTTGGCAGGGAGCAGTCTATAATGGATGACTAGCCCAGGCACAAGCAAGTCACAGGTGGGGACACCCAGCACAGGACAACAGAGGCCGTGGCTTGGACACACTTTCTAGACTTGGGACAATTTCCACAAGAAATAAAATGTTGTCTTACAGATTCAATGTCTACCATAAACATTTCTTAGCTCCAGTAATATTCAAAGTGTCACCAGCAAGGTAAATTGTAACAAATGATGGTTCTTTTCTTTTTTTTTTCTTTTTTATGTCTCTTTTTTATGTATCAGATATCTGATAGCATGAAAAGGGGGTAGAAGGAGAAGGAGAGGAGGTAGTATTTCCCCACACCGCCCGCAAAAAAATTATGCTGTCCACAGGAATTAACTCCTGTGGACAACGAGTATTCAAAACAGAGATGAGTGCTGAAAGCAGATAGCATCCAGATCCCAACCCACTCACACAGTGCTATGACTTGGAATACGGGCCAGGTGTACAGGCACATGCTTGTAATCTCAGCACTCAGGGGGCTGAGGCAGGAGGACACCATGAGTTTGAGGTCAGCCTGGGCTACATAGTGAGTTGAAGGCCAGTCCGAACTACATAGAGAAACCTTGTCTCAAAAACCAAAAGAAAAATTAATTAAATTAAGTTTAAAAAAATGAGTTGAGACCAGGTAGGGCCTTTAAGAAGTGATTAGGCTTTGCCATTATAAGCAGATTAATCAAATGATGAGATTAATGGGTTATCTTATGAATGTGTCTGTTATAAAAGTCAATTTGGCTAGGTCTCTTGGGTGCTCCATGTTCCTTGCTGTGCAACGCCTGTGCCACTTGGGGACTCTGCCAGCAAGAAGAGAAGGCCATTAGCAGATGGGACCCCTTGACCTTGGAGCAGAACCATGAGCCAAAATAAAACACTTTGTAATTTACCCAGTTGATGCTATTGTGTTATTAGCAACAGAAAACAGACTAAGACATACACTACGTATAAGATCCAACTCTGGTTACTTACTTTTTTCAAATTCAGATTTCCATACCTGGAAAATGAGAAGGACAGGCAGTTCCTATCACTGTGATAAGGGTCACATGGGATACTGAAGGGGGAGAACCTGATGCAGAGGATACAACAACTCAGCATCTATTCCCTTTCTCCTTCTTATGTGGGTAAAACTCGGCGTCTTCCACCCTCACACTTGCTACTCAGTCTCCTTGTGCTACATTTCTACCCCTTATAATGATCTCATTCTCTTTTGTTACCTCGGTGAAGCTCTGAGATTTCAAGTCAAGTAGCCACCCCCAGGCTACAGTCACTAGTAGGAGTGGAGGGTATCACCTGTGGAAGCTGCCACATTCTTTATGCCTCTTCTCTGTGGTGAGAAGCCCTTCCGGGATGAGCATCTGAGCTTCCACTGGGCTTCTAGTTTTTTGAGTTCTTAGTTCTGGGTCTTACCTCTCATTGCTCTATCTCTTATCCAGTCCTGGAGTTCTGGCCTACCTGGTGCTCTCCTAGGAGGGCACATCCTGGCTGAAGCCGTGGCGAGGTGACACAGGAGATCTTTCCAGTCAAGACCTGAAAGGAGCTTCCCTGCAAGTGACACAGGCTTCTTGGGAGAACCAAGCAGGTTTTCAGTAGGATGGTCTAGACCTGAGGTCATCCTGAGGAGTGGGATCCCAGCACCGCCTCTCAGGACCTGTATGTAGAAGTTCTTGCTGGTTTCCTCCAGATTTGGACAGCATAAAAGACACAGAAGCTAAGAAGAACTTGCTCTTGTGGCTTTCCTCACAATAGCCTGCCCTGCTTTCTCCAGGGTGTCCTTTTGTTGCCTTTTCTCCTTTCGTTTGGCCCAAACTCACTCTGCATAACCAGTTTCTCCCTCACTGGTCACTTTCACTTTCTTGAATAAACCTGGCCACTGCTTTTTGCTCCTTTTGTTCAATTCTTTGTTCAAGATGAGAAGAACCTGGAATCTAACTCCAGAGGGAGAAGCGAGCAACCCAGAACCCAGTCACATTTAGTTGATGAGCCACTGTGGGAAGGAGCTACCCCATAACAGAAGCTGGGGTAATAAGCTTAATCCACTGTCCTCTACTGTGCTTGCTGCAGTGGGGATGGGTTCCATTCTGGCCTCTATCATTCCTTGTCATTCATTCACTCTTTGCCAATCCAATGTAGGTCCTGGAGACATGGCAGTAACCAGGCCAGGCCCTACAGAGGCCCCATGCTCCCCATGCTCCCTGACCTTAGCCCACCATTCAGGTATCCTACATAAGCCTAGCATTTGTTGTAGGAATATTGCCTCAGTTCTTAGTTATTGCTTTCCCTCTTGCCATGTTAAATTTAATTGCCACCTGACCCATCCTGTTGGCTTCTAACTGGTGCAATAGTTCTTCTTTTTTTCAATGGTAGCTATCAATGGCTTCTTGGAGTATTTTCCAAGGTGGTTTTCTGACATTAGCCTGTTCATAAATAAAACTTAAACAGCGATTTAAACAAAGCTAAACATATTTCTATTGAATTTTTTAGCAGCTCTGAGAGTAACATACATTTTTAATTTCTGCTATTTCCCTTGTAGTTTTTCTTCAAGCTCCATTAGTTGAACCACTCTTTTGTCAGATTTATAAAACCAAATGGTTTTAGTTTAGGGGCATACTCCAGAATTCTTGTGTTGGAAACTTAACCCTGCAAATTATATGATAATGGTATCTGGAGGTGGAACTTTTTGGAGGTAATCAGGATTAGATAAGGTCACGAGAGCAGGACACCCAGGATTGTTCAGTTTTATAGAAAAGGAAGAGGACTTTGCATCAAGCTTACTCTGTCTCCCCACGTGGCATCCTGCACTGTGTCAGGGTCCCCAGCAGCAAAAATATCCTCACGAGTTGTGGCCCCTGAACCTTGAGCCTCCAGAACTGTGAGTGAACAAACTTTAATTCTATCTGAATTGCTGTGTTTGTGGTATTCAGCTACAGCAACAGAAAACAGACCAGGATACTGATTTTCAGAAATGACAAGATAACAAAAGAGTGAATATCTGCCTCCAGGGTCACTGTGGGTCTCATCTGGTGAGACTGACACAGAGCACTCCCCAGGGCCTATGAGGGTGGTTTCAATGGCAGCTTTCTTTCAGCTCCCTCTCCTTCCCCTTCTCACTTTGCTCCTTCTCTACTGCTTTCTGGAATGAGCTTGCTAAGTTCTTGCCTCAGTCTGATTTTGGATAAGCCCAAATTAAGACAAAACCTTAAACATCCTGATATATAATATAAGCCAAACCTGATATTACACTAAATAGCCTCCTGTAATTTGATATTTTCATTGTAAATGTGCCATAATATGGCAAAATGATTTAAATACTTAGTTTCACTATCTACAAATTGGCATTATGAATGATTCCTACCTCACAGGGCTTTCAGAGGATTTAAGAAAGTCATTGCATGTTCATGCATTTAGTATAACATCTGCCTCATAAAAAGCAATTTAGAATGTTACCAATTGCTCATTACTATCACCATTTTTATTATGAGAATAAGAGTAATGTGACATATGGGCCTCTGTTAACCTTGATGAATGACTGAAATATTCTTCAGCCCTGCAGCCAATCTTCAGTATACATGACCCCTTCACACTCCCAACCTCGATCCCCTTACCACATATATAGGAAATATATTAAAACACCAGATGTATACTGTATCACTGTATTTGGATAATTCCACTGTCTTTTATTCTTTTACCCAACGTTTTATTTTCATTTAGTTTTTCAGGAAAAGAGAAACTAGAGGGCTAAGCAATCTGTAAGTACTAAACATCAAAAGGTTTTACAGAAAAAATTTAAGTATTGAGAAAGGATTTAAGGGAGAATCAGGTTCTGAGTGAGTAAAAGATCAAGAAAAGAGGGTTCATCTCAGCTTAATGGATAGCAGTGAAAGAAGGGACAAAAGTAAGACCTAGATAAGAAGATTAAGGAATAGCCAAAGTTGGATAAAGAGAAGGAAATTAAATCAGAAATACAGGAAATCACAGAAGATTTTTAGGTAACTCATAATGTCAAAGAGAACTAAAATTGATCCTATGAAGGCTGTCTCTTGGAGAAAGGTAAAAAGCAGTTCAAATAGTATAGGATATTAGAGCTGTTAGGGATTTGAAAGGTTATCTAGACTAAGCATTTCATTTGCTAAACAAAGAAACTGAGGGCCAGGGTAGAAAAACATATTGCTTTCCCAAGGCTGCATCACCACCAAATTGCCCAGTAAGAGTAAACCTGGGATTTCTCACTTACAGCTTAGTGATTGGTTCTACTCTATTATTTCTGATAAAAGACCTTAATGAAAGGGAGTGATTTGATCTAACTGACAAATGAGGCATATGATTAACAAATTAGATCATCTGAGCATTTAAAGGGATAATCATTAATAAATCTTATAAAAAGGTTTACTTGGAATTGTTTATAATCACACAAAAATCAGAAACAATCTAATTATCTAATCATGATAGCATGGTTTAATAATAATGTTGTAACTGAAGAATATTCCTCTCAAAACAAAGTTCCTAAAGGATTTTGATGACCTCAAAAACTTTATATGATATTGAGGGGAAAATAACTAAATATTTTTTTTATTTAGTTAACTAAATATTTTAAATAACTAAATAACTAAATATTTTAAATAACTAAATAACATATATATATATTTAGTACTGTGGATTGAAACCAAGGCTCTGGATATGCTAGCCAATCTCTCTACCACTGAGCTATATCCCCAGTCTCAAAATATAAAATTATAGCAGTGGCAAAGTCTCAACTATGTAGAACATATGAATGGACAAAAATTGACAATAGGTACACCTGACTATGCTAACGGTAGTCATAGTTCTCTGTGGTTTGCTAATGGATGAATTTTATTTTCTTAGATATAACTGTGTATTATTCATATTTCCCAAAAGAAAATGCATTACATATTATAATAAAAAATGTTTAACTTCTTATGCTTTGAAAAGCTTGCTTGAAAATTATAGTAAACATTGATACCACAATTTAAGATCATACTGTGTTCCCACTTCCAAAGTGAGAATCATGTCTTAGTGCTCTTTCTAAATTCCACAGACTTCCATCCTTCTGGTTTCTACTACCTACCAATTACTCATCATTCTATGGCAATGGCTTAGGCCTCAAGAGATGCGTTTACCTTTTGAGTAGAGCAGGCAAGTAATGAATACACGGACAAATTAATTTAAAGTGATGTGATACAGTAGAAATAAAACAAACAGGGTGGTTTGGTGGGATGCAGTATATGAGGTGTACAGGGTGTGTGTGACTCAATATGGTGCTGTCAGATAAGGCCTCTGTGCTAGATGCTGGGTGCACCATGCTGACCCCCTCCAGGCCTGGAAGCTCTCATTCCCCTGGCCTCTGAGATGCTGCCTCTCATGGACTCACAGTCCAGTCACTCTGGGAACTGCTCTCGGCTGAACTGAACTGCCTCATCCTAATCAGCATGGCTTTGGCTGTAGGCCCCTTGCCTCAACTGGACAGTTTTGAAGAGCCATCCCAGTTCCAGGGCTTTCTGCATGATGGGCTGAGCCTCTGTTGCAACTGAACTGCAGCTTAGCTTCTCTCTCTGCCGAACCTGCTTCCTTTCTCTTTCACGAGTATCGTTCCCACGAGTGTTTCCCACTCACCTTTCTGCAGACACACTGGCACATCAGAATCTGCCGCCCAGGGATCATGTCTGAAAACAACTTTTCCTTGGAGGGAAACTCTGATTTGCAATGTAAAGGATGAGAAGAAGCCAGTCGAAGACAAAAGTCCCCGAAGCAGGAAGGAGCTTGTAAATTTCAAGGAAAAGAAATGAAGCCAAATTCACATAGCCAAAGATTAATGGAATCAGGATTCAAACCTGAGTTTGCCTAACACTGAAGTCTATGTTCCTTCTGAGAAATTTTGAGTTTCCCACAGATAATATAGGTCTTTGTTATGTGAAATGCAAGTATCCTAAGTATCCTATTTTAATCATGAAATATTAGCTCTGCCAATATAATCACTAAGTTGTAAGCTCTTTTGAATTGGCTCCTTAGTACGTTGGTGACTTTGGGCTTAAAGTATCATTATTTTAAGTATCTTACTAGTTTACGTATATCCAATTAAATGTTTTTTCATATTATCTGCAAGTATCAGTAGGAAGTATTTGAAAATCACGAACACACCAGTAACTGCACCTGCATATTATTTGAATACATTCATATACAGATAATAACTACATTAGATCTTTAATTTAGTCATGTTATTAATTTAAAAATTAACCTCAGTTTTATTTCTTATCCTAGAAAATACATTTCACAAACGATTTCACGGTGCACCAGAAATAATTTAGCAAATTTGCTGTTGATTCTCATCAAAGGCTCCTTTTCTGCATTTGGCAATATGTTACAATGAAGCCTGCTGTATTTTTTGAGTTCTCACAATTTTCTCTTTGCCTTTAGTGGCTTGACAGACTTCATCTGAATTTATTAATTCTTTCATTCTCATTCATCATTTGTTCCACAATATTATTTGGCACATTCCATATGCCCGTCATGGTGCTGATTATTTGGAATAAATAGTACTGTGAAATTCCCTCTTGTGTTGGGGGAATCAAAATCTAATGATGGGGCAGAAAAGAGTTGTCAGATAAGTCCAGAAATGAATGCAGAGTTACGAAGTGAGTGCTTGGAGTCACAGAACATGGTTCTGTGCTCTCTTATCACAAGAAACCCCATCTAGACCACGAATGGAAGGTGAGAGGTAACAGCAGCATATGAATTGGAGTTAGGTAGAATCAGAGAAGACTTCCTTGAGAAAGCGAAATATGAGCTGAGATCTTGTATACTGGGGACCGAAATGGGAACCATGGCACATTTAAGGATCTGAGAGAAGCCGATATGCTGAGCTTTATGAAATCAGTAAAGAGGAACATTGACGTGCAGAAGCAGACAGAGCTAAGAGGATGGGAATTTGCAACCCATAGTGAGGACTTCAGTTCTTTTGTTTTTTTTAAAATAGTAATTGAATCCTCCTTAAGTACCAGGTCTTGTATTAGCTTCTGGATCAGCACAGCCAAATAGACTCTCTACTTGCTCTCAGTGACTCAGAGTCCAGCAGAGGATTATGTATTATTAAACAATAATCACATCACAGAACTGTAAATACTATGAAGGAGACAAAGTGTGCAATGAGGCAGCTGTGGAGGGCACCTAACTCTTGGGATCAGTGCAGGGTTGCTGGAGAAAGTAGTGCCCAAAATAAACCTCGAGGTTTTACATTCCACACTCTTGGTTGCCCACCTAAGCATACTGCCCATTTCTCTTGAGAAATGTGGCTATGGCCTAAGACTTACGGTTTCATTGTTGTCCACAGATTGATTCACATGGAATCAAAATACCAAAGATAAGAACATGCCTTTGCAAGGCCTGGGGCCATCTAGGGACCTCTCCTAAAAGGCAAGGGTTAGCTGAGTCTCTACTATGTATCAGCCAGACATTAGTCTCGATGTCAGGAATGAGTAACAAAACTAACCCAGGAGTACACATCATTATTTCAAACACAGGTTTTACACAATCATAAGGATTTCTAGCTGAGCTTTTGCCGAGAATCATATGTACATCCTAGCTGAGAGTTAAGGATGCCTCCCGTTCAAGTGTCTGTTTTGAAAAAAGGAGAAATAATTTTGGGGTTGGCCTGTTTCAAAGAGCATGGAAGGAGGGATGATGCAGAAGAAAGTTGGCAGTGGTACCTGTCCTCTCCAGGAGACTGCCATTTGTTTAATCGATTGTTGTTTCAGTTGAGACGAGGAAGGAGGAATGAAGGCCAGAAGCTGAAAGAGTTTTTGAAAACTGGAGACAAGCGACACTACCTCAGAGCCTAAGGCAGCCGGTGTGAAGCTGAGTTGGAGAAGAGACTCGCTTACCACCATCTGATTTCTACTGCAGGCCTCAGTGCAGTCAAAGAACATAGCTGATTTCTCCTGCTATTATCTGTGTTCACTGTATCCAAATTATGTTCCTATTATACTTACCATCTCTGTTAACTACATTCCATGTATCTGGGCACTGAGACTTGCATTAACTTTTTTCTTCTCCACTGTCCTTCAAATTCGTAGAGTTAGTTATCAAGTTCTGGAAACAGAGGTTTCAAGCTGGCACATGAGACTGTTCTATCAATCCACTGCAAAATAATTCGCTATTGCTAATAATAAAATGCCAATGTTATAAATGATTTTCCTTTTAACAAGTACATAAAATAGTGGGGAGTCAAAATTAACTCTGTAATTCATCATTCTCACTGATGAATTCTGATTTTTCTGTATACTGCTAGAGGAAAGGATGAACGTGAGGTTAACAAGGTGGAACTGGCACATATTACTAAATGCACCCCGAGGATTGAGTAGGGCAGATGAACTTTAGTATCATGTATGACAGATGGATGGGGAGGGTCAAGAACTGCTGCTGTAGAATAAATCCCACAACGTCTCTCATATTTATATCTTTTCCATTCCATTCTCCTTACATCACGCCTGGTTTAGATTTAGATTACTTCGCTTCCTAGGGAATCTCCCTGCCTCTTGTCTCTGTCTTCTGGCCCATTTGGCAATTCATCATTGTTGACCTTGCTGCAGACTGATCTTTCTAGAGACAGTTCTGATGATCAAGCATTTGTTTACGGTATATTGTCCTTCCAGGGCATTGGCTGCACTTGTAAGGACTCTCCACCAGCCCTGTCTCCAGTGACTGCTTCCTCTCCTCTGCACACCAACAGGACAACCTTTCTTTTCCCAGTTTGCCAGGTCATTCTTCTAAAATGACTGTTTCTTGCTTTTTGAATAAGAATTACTTCCTCGTAAGAGATAGCCTGAAAGCAAACTGAAGTTCTGTGTGCCATGAAATGCAAAGTTCTCTATTACTCTAAGTGCAAACAGTAATATGCAAAAAAGCTTGTATAATATGCCATAGTGAGTAATACAGGAGATATGTATGTTTTGATTTTCTCCGCAGAAATTCTGGGAAGACATATGAGACTGCCTAGCTTAGGTTGCTGAGATACAGATGACAGTGAAAAGAGGTAAGAGAGAGCTTTCTTTTACCATGTATGCCAATATGTGTGTCAGGGTAATGTTTGCAAATATATATCTCACCAGAAGTAAGAAATGTTTTGCTTAATTATCAAAACTAAAGCAATCTCTAAAAGGCATTTTTTAATACCCTTCTCCATGTTTCCAAACAACCTCATAAGCAACTTTTTCATGTGGCCCTATGTTCAAGTTGCTTGAATCATGGAATATGTTTTAGAGTCTGAGCAGATATTCTAAATTGTTCATTGTTTTATTATTCTATCATACCTGGTAAAGGTGCCTTATAAATGATTGGTGATTAGGATTTTTTTAACTTGGAAAGAGTTGCTCCCCACCCACAAGGAATAAGTGATAAACAAAAAATTCAAAAGAAGCAATTCCTCGCCAGTTCTAGAGAAGTCGTGGGCTCTTTTCCCCTGCACATTATTCTCAGAAGAAAGAAGGCTCTGAATAGAAGATAAATGAGTCTTCTGGTTCATGGACACTCTCAGTTTCATTGGCCTCATTTGGTCATTCATTCACTTACTTACTTTTTCATTCAATAAATATATATTTAGTGCCTAGCACTGTGTAAGACACTGAGTACCTAGTGTTGACAGAGAGAAGGGACAGGTATATGCAAATTTACATTATAAATTTAAATTGTGAAGAGTGCCTACAAGAAAATAATAGTAGTAAAAACTAAAATTTTGTTTGCAGGCTTCCTAAGTTCAACCATGCACTTCCCTCTACAAAGTGCCTAATATTTCATGATTACTTTTTTTTCTTTTTGGATTGGGCAACAAAAATCTATGTCTCACAATGCTGAAGGCTGACAGGTCAAAATAAAGGTGTTCTCATATCTGGCATCTGGTGTGAGTTCTCTTCCTTGTTTGGAGAATGGCTGTCTTTCATGTTCCTTCCCATACGAACAGACAGAATGAGCAACTTCAGCATCTCTTCTTATAACAGGACCAGTTCTATTCATGAGAGTCCCATGCTCATGACCTCACTGTCTCCCCAAAGTCCTACCTACTAATACCATCACATTGGTGGCTGGATTGGAAAATGTAAATTTCAGTGAAAACAGAGCCCATAGCATTCTACTTCTGACCTGCAAAAGTTCTTCTTCTGCATTCAAAATAATTTCATTACATCCCAACAACACTAGGAGTCTTTGCCTATTCCAACATCACTTGTGAAGTCTAAAGTGCAAAATCTCACCCAAATACCATCTGAATTGGATATGGATGAGGCTCCAAGTACAATCTATCATGAGGAAGGATTTCTTTTCAGCTGTGAACATTTGAAACCAAACAAGTTATGTGTTTCCAAACATAGCAATGGAACAAGCACAGGACAGCCATTCCCCTTTAAAAAGAGAGAGACAAGAAGGAAGGGAGGACAAATTCCAAATAAGTGTGCAAAGCCTGTCAAGATAAACTGCCTCAGTTCTTAAGACTTGAGAATATTTTTCTTTAGCTCCATTCTTTGCCTTTGGCACCCACTGGGTTGGAAGTTCTGCCCTAGGACCCACTGCACCCGGCTTCAGGGATCCAGGCTCTGCGTGGCCCTACCCTGTGGACAAGAACTCTTCTCGCCAACCCATCTTAACCCATTCAAACATTTTTTGTTAATAGTTTTTTTTTAATCATTGTTGTTTTTAATTCAAATGAACCCCTTAATAGTGGACTCTTATCTCATGGGAAAGTATTATAGATAAGGAAATCTAAAGCTCTAGAGAAATTCATGTGATAAGGAATCAGGTTCAGCAAATCCTCAGAGTGGCTTCCAGTACTCTGGATTTTCCAGCTAATCCTTCAGGTATTTGGCCTGATTGTATAAAAAAGCACAAGCTGTAACCTTTTACTTAAATCATTCATCAGGTAGGTCTTAATTCATGTACTTATTTATCTTTTTAATTAGGCCCCAAGCTGATGAAGACTTGGTTCTTGAACAATGAGAGCATTATAGCTTCCTAAGTGGTTGGTAGGAATGCAGGACATCTCCAACAAACAGAAATTTCTACCCCTGGCTGCAGACTAGAATCACTGGGGGAGATGTTTGGAAGTATGATGTTGGACATCCACCTCTTATTTATTCTAATTTAGTTGGTCTATAGTATAAGAAAGAGATCAAGAATTTCAAAAGGCTGCCTGGGTGTTAAGGTTCAGAATCACTATTATAAAGAAATTTATACATTGAAGCCTGCATGCCTGAGATATTTATGACCTACCATAATACAGAGTAGAATTGGAAAATCGGAGAGAGAGAGATTGGAGAAAAGTCTAATGAAGATTAGAAAGATCCTTAATAGCAAGAACTACCATTCATTGCATTTGTTATAGGTAATGACAACCTGAAAAATATACTTAGCTTCCTCTTTTTACAAGTAAAAAAATCCTCAGGTTTGTTCAAGTCAAAAGACATGCCCTAGATTCCAAGACTATTAAGCGAGACAGAGAGGAATACATCCTTGATTTTATCCAACCTTCAAACCTAAGTTTTTCTGATTTTGCCAGAATGAGGCAAGAATTCCATTACGCCTTTGACTTACATTGTTTTACTTGATTCTTAGATTAATCCCAGTATCTTGGTATTGCTGGACAAACTGAGGTTTAGAATATAACTTCTCAATGTCAGACATTGAGTAAGTAACCACTATGGACTAAACGAATCCTCTCCACAATTTATGTTGCAGTCCTAAACCCAAATTATCAGGAGATAAAGCCTTGAAAGGTAATTGGGTCATGATGGGATTAGTGTTCTTGTTAATACACACGCGCACACACACACACACACACACACACACACACGAGAGCTTCCTCTCTCTGTCCCATGAGAACACAATGACAAAACCATCTGTTGAGTAGGAGTGATCTCATCAGAACTCAACCACACTGATATCCTGATCTTGAACTTCCAGTCTCCAGAACTATGAGAAATAATTATTTATTTTCTCAGTCACCTACACTATGGCATTTTTTACTAGAAATCTGAGCTAAGACAATAAAGCCAGAATTTCATTTATGACTCTTTGATTCCAAAATTGTATTTCTCCTTCCATACAGAACATAGAATTATGGAAGGCCTTTAAAAAGGTTTTTGTCATATGTCAGTGCTCAGTAAAATTTCATCTAATAATAAAATTACTGTACTATAAGTACATGTATATGACCTTAAGGATGGATTTGAGGGGAAGGAAAAGAATTTATATTTATAACATGGCACGATTTGATTAATGATACGTGAGTTGTCTGGAGCTAAGATACCTCTTACATTTAGGACAACAATAAGAAAGGAAATATCACAGTAACAAACTTAATATGACATATGGCCAAAGAAAGAATAATCAGAACTCTCAAACCCCATCTTTGGGGCCCAGAGCAGACCGGGATCACTTACTGGCACTCCAGGGTATTTATCTTGCAAGAAAATTAATACTTGATGAAAAGTAAAAGTAATTCTGACTATATTTACAAATATATATGACAGAATAGCTTGAATTTAAAACAGAAAACCAAAGTTTTAAGTAATTGCTTTTTTAATGGAACCACTTCAGGAAACAAAAGCCATCAGGAAACATAAAAATATAGATTTACTTGTGTTTTCTGTGGGTTATACTGTCCTTCTATGAAAATTTTATGGAACAGTTCTGTCAAAGAGTGGTTGTACAACTAACCAAAATTCCAGGCCTGGAAAGACTAGAAAAGTTACAGAATGATCGTCAACCATAATGAAGTCAGAATAAAGATCAGGCAGAATCAGATGGAGGTATGTGTTTTTGACTTGACTTAAAGAGGTTAAAAAGAACAACAAACAAAAAACAAGGTCAAATGCAGAAAGGAAGCCAATGCAGTGTACGTGTAATTAAGACTGGTGGGTTCTAACTGTGAACCTTGTGTGAAATTTGGAACATCACTTTCCTTTAGAGTTTCCATCCATGAAGCAGAACTGGCCCTACATCGGGACAAATTGTTACAAGGACTCTGTGATGGTTAAGGAATAAACTGTAAGGTACTTAGTGAATACAAAGTCATGGAAAACACAAAACAATAAAATGTTCTGGAAAGATGTGAAATTATGTTTATTCTTAGCAAACCTGAAACCTGTAGAACATATGGATAGACTTATATCTTTGTGAAAGGATGTAGCCATGTGATGACTACCTCAAGGAGAGCATGTATTTTCCATATATAATAGCAGATACATAACTAATAGATTTTCCCTACTGGAAATGTACTGCTTTTTAAAGACACTATTTGGGGTTGGGGGAGACTTGGATCATTTTCTTGTACACAAAGATTGGGTGGCACTTTGTGACTTGACTTATTCCTCCACCAAACACATTCCTCAAGCCTGCCCATGACAGTTCCCGCCCCGCAGGAGTCATGTCACTGTTCTCCATAGCCCTGGAACCTTGCTCTGTACTTCGGATTTGGGCAACAGGCCCAAGGTCAAACATGCAATGGGAATGTGCTCATAGTCAGAGATTAAGACAGAATCAGAGTGAGTTAAAGACCAAGGCAAAAAAATTTAGTATTAAAAGAAGTACAGATATATGATGATACAGAAAGTAACTTTGCGTGCTCTTTCAAATTAAACGAAAAGGAGAGCCTTGTTAATGCTCTGACTACTTGGCTTCTGACTACTCTGCCATCTCTACTGTAGGAAGCACTTGAGAAAGGACCCTCTCTAGAGCAGATGAATAGTGATGGTCCAGATTCCCAAGCCCCTTCCATCCGGTCACCATCACTTTGCATTTCCACACCCCTTCCTGATTCTACTGTCTCCTGTGAAAATTGTGGGTAATAAAAACATATTACCCAGCAACCTGACAAGGATGGTTTTGAAATAAACTGTGGCAATAAATTTGAAAATGCTTTTAAAGCAGGAAATACTAGACAAGTGATAGTCACAACTTTTAATTATTACAGTAGGTAATAATGTCTTCAGTTTTACCAAGCACTTAAGCATTTTATCACTTTACATATACACAATTAGAACTTCTTAGATTGTTTCAGTTGAGCATAATTATGTTTAGAACAGATCCTAAGCTCCTTGGCTCTTTTCTTTGATCGGTCAAAGTAACACTCTGTATGCAAGAGATGCTGAGAAGCACTTTTAATATAATTTTTATGTAACTATTATTGGAAAGATGCTTACTATGTACATAGTGTGTATCGGTTACTTTTCTAGAGTTAGTGGTTTGCAAGAAAGAAGATTTAATGCAGGACAAGTCCAAGTTACAACATTCACACACACAAGGCAAATGCAGGAAAAGTGCAGAACAATATCTATGCACTAGAGACCCAAAAGATCCAGTCAAGGGCTGGGAGCCCACAGCAATGTCCCATGTACATCCATCTCTGCATTAAAAGGTTGAAGAAGTCTACACTAGAGCTAGGATATGATGCTCACAGCAGAGGTAAAGACCAGAGCTCCCCTGAAGCAAATAACGGCCATCCCTGGCAAACAACAGCAAGACCCCAAGCTCCTTCTGCAATAAGAACAACCAAGCTCCCTTTGGGAAAACCAGTCGCAACAGAGCTTCTCCTGTGAAACAGCCAGCCCCTATCTTCTGCACCTGCTCTCCTCTATGTTGTGTTGGCAACAGTCCTCAGGTGGATCCTCTACACCAAGAACCACACCAACTCAGTCCAGTGGGGGATTCCTGATCATGCTGACCACAATAAATCCAATTCATGGGAGAAGGGGTGAGAACACAGCACCCTGTATTTTCCATCTCAACATTTGTGGTGTTTGTCATTTTTGTCTTTTTCTGAACTTGTTCACTCCTCTGTGGCAATTTTCCCCAAATTTTCTTTTTAAAACTTTTTAACTTATTATATTTGTACATGTTTACAGTGCATGAAGTTTACATTGACTTTAGGGAGTAAGTACATATACATAATATATATCGATTCTCTTTTATTCCCTTCCCCTCCACATCTACTTGTCTCCCTCAGACTCCAAATCCCTTTCCCCAGATAATAGTGTTATTTTTAGTTGGTGTTTAGAATATATAATGTTACATTTCTTGTAGGTATTTGGTACATGTACGTGACACACCTTAAATCTTTTTATTTCTCCTCCCCTTACCCTTGGTCTCCTGGATCCTTTCCCATTTCCAAAAATACTGTCTCCCTGTTTCCTTCATCAATTCTTTAATTTGTTCTTTATTTGTACTTTGTCTAACTCAAACGACAGATACCATACAGTATTTAAGCTTGTGTGTCTGATTTATCTCTCTCAATCTTGTATTATTTAGGTGTATGCATTTTCCTACAAATATTTCAAATTTATCCTTCTTTAGCTGAATACTATTCCATTACATGTGAATATCACATTTGCTTCATCCATTTGTCTGTCCATAATGGCTCTTCCAGGATTTAGCTATTATGAATTGTGCTGCTACAAACATTGGTATGCATGTATTGCTGTAATAAGACGATGTTAGCTTTTTTGGGAAGATACCTAGAAGGGAAAATGGTCAAATGGAATTTCTAATTTTAATTCTTTGAGAAATCTCCATACTCATTTCCATTGGTTGTACTAGTTCACACTACCACCAACAATGAAGAGTTCCTTTTCCACTGTAGTCATGCCATCATTTATTATTATTTGATTTCTTGATGATTGCCATGCTTTCTGGTGTAACATAAAATCTTAGTGTTGTTTTAATTTGCATTTCTCTGATGACCACATCTCCTGAACATTTTTTCATATGTTTATTAGCCATTTCTACTTCTCTTTCTGAGAAGTGTGTACTCATTTCACTTGCCCATTTTTTGTTTGGGCTTTTTAATTTGGGGAGTCTAATTTTTTTGAGTTCTGTATATGTTCTAGACATTAGTCTTCTGCCTGAGGACCACCTGGTAAAATTTTTTTTCCCCATGCTGTAGGTTATCTCTTTAGTAACTGTTTCCTTTGTTATGCAGAAGTTTTAAATTTGATATTATCCCATTTGTTGATTCTTGCTGTTACTTCTTGTACAATTGGAGTTCTGTTCAGAAAGTCCTTGCTTACACCTATGACTTCAAAATGTTTTACCAATTTTATCCTCCAGTAGGTTCATTGTTTCTGTTTTAATGCTCAGATCTTTGGTCCATTTTGATTTCAATTTAGCACATAGTAAGAGATATGGGTGCAGCTTCAATCTTCTGTGTATAGATATCTAGCCAGTTTTCCCAGCACCATTTGTTAACTAGGCTATTGTTCCTCCAACATATGTTTTTGGCCCCTTTGTGGAAGATCGAATAGTTGAATATGTCTGGAAATGTTTCTGTGCCCTCTGTTTTGTTTTATTGATCCACATGTTCTGTTTTTGTGCCAGTACCATGCTGTTTTTTTTATCATTGTTGCTTTGTAGTGAACTTGAAGTCAGATACTGTGTTGCCTCCTGCTTTGCTCTTGTTACACAGGATTGCTTTTACATTCTGGTCTCTTTTGGTTCCATATGAGTTTTAGGATTGTTGTCTCCAGTTCTGTGAAGAATGCTGTTGGAATTTTGATTGAGATTGCACTGAATCTCTATATCAATTTTGACAATATTAGTTCTGCCTATCCAGATGGGAGACATCTTTCCATTTTCTTTTTTTCTTTTCTTTTTTTTTTTATTTTAAACCAAGAACATGTATTGGTACATTCTACATACAAGGGTCACATTCATTACATTTATTCTGTACCTATACATGATATCTTTCCATTTTCTAATATCCTCTTCTAGCTCCTTTTTCAGAGGACTATAGTTTTCATTGTAGAGGTCTTTCACTTCCTTGGTTAGGTGAATTCCTAGGTATTTAAATTTTCTTGATACTATTATGAATGGTAATGTTTTCCTAACTTCTTTATCATTTAGCTCATTATTGGTGTACATGGATGCTTACAACGTCACCATTCCCTTTCCTACTCTCTGTGATTTCACTGGTGTCAACCACACCCTGCCAGCAGGATGGGCATGTGGCCTTGGCAAAGGTGATGCAATTCTGAGGGAAACAAATTAGGTCCAGAACACCTTTGGAACTGTTGGGGAGGATAAATTCTCTTTCTATGAAAGTACTAAGAAAATACAAGCCAAGGTTGGAGCTTCTGGAAGTCTTTTTACCATTATAAGGAGAAGCTGGGCATGAGTATGTATAATAGGACTTAGAAGTTGTTTTTGCCAAAAGCACTGACTCTTCACTTAGGCCTGCAGATGTCTGATAAGTAAATAAAGGTGGGATGAAACTTGGTGCCTCTGCCTTCATTTTGTGTCTTCCTCCTTTATTACTTTAAACTTTAGGTCAGTTCTGGAGATAAATACGTTAATCATTTAAGTAGTATTTATTTAAAGCTGGGAATCATCCCTCTTCAAGGATGGAGACGCTAAGATAAGAATGACTAAGGCATTTTCAAGATTTCAGAAACATTATAGTCAAAAAATTATCCTCTGCCAGCTTTTACAATGTCCTGTTCCAGATCCCTGGAGCAATTCCTAGAAGTCTCCTTGCTCTAAACCTGCCAGGGTCAAGGGTAGCAAGCCTTGCAGATAGATCATCCCTTGAGGACAGTGACTCCCTAAGCAGGAGGAATAATCACATGCTGGGAGCCAAATTCCTCCTTCAGCCATAAGACTTCCCAGAAGCCTCCCAGAGCTGGAACTGACACAAGGCTGCTTAATGGTGACAACCTCTTGCCCCTTGGCCTCTTTCTTCCCCTTTTCAAGCCCAAAGTTCATGTCAGTGTCTTGAAGACAGGGGTGAGCATGGTTGTCCCCTTGCCTTCCCAGGATAGCTGTACCAAACATTCAAGTTTTTTTCCTACTTTACCAATTCTTTCCCCCCACATTTTCTTTTAGGATGAGTGGCTCCATCTGGACTCTTGAGACTCCTTGAAGTCAGGCCCCCTCTGGCCTAGGACTCTGGCATCATATGGGACTATCACAGAAGGAGATGAAAAGAATGAGACAAAGTCAGGAAATCTCTGACTTTTTTGTGTTTTAGCTATGACCAAAGCATTGGGCTATTTTCATCTTTAAATCAAGCATTCTCTCTTTTAATTAGTTAATTTGTGAGGTTTTTGTCTTTTATATCCAAAGGAATTATGACTAAAATATTTATCATACTCTTTGATATAACTTGTTGCCTATTGATCTTCTTCATGAGATAGTACAGATAGGAGAGGGGTCACATATGTCTGTTGAATTTTATATTCCCAGCATGTAGCTCAACACTTGTCATATTAAAGACTGGTTGATTAAATGGATGAAAAAAAAAAAAAAAGAAAAACTAAACACAGTACAAGACCTGTACCTATTAAATAAAAATTTTGAGGCCATTGTTCTCGGCTAAACTCCTGTAGTAAGTACCAACAAACCAGATTAAAAGTAAAAATGAAGTCACTTACACTAAAGTTCCAAACTTTTCAAGAAATCAGGACAGAGAAAGAAAACCAAATTTCCCAAACAGGCCACTTTCAATCTACATGATAATGAGCTTTCCCCTGTTTTAATTTTTACCCCAAAAAGTAGACTGAATTAACCAGATGTTAACCAGTGAGTTATGTTTATATTGTTCTGTTTCCTTATCCCCCTCTTATAAAGAAAGGAACTTTGAAATGACCAATCTGCTCCTTACTCTTTATTTCTGTTTTCTTCAGCTCTTTTCTGTCTGGAAAATCTAATTTCTCTGCTCTATTCATTGGAACACTTATCCTACTTTATGGAATGAAGTGTCAGCTGCTTCTAAAACTTTAAAGCCAATCAAAGTCTTAAATTTGTTTAATTTGTTAACATAGCCATGGAACTTTTGTTTTAGAATTACTTCACTATCTAGAATGTAAGTGAACTGTTGATGTTGATTTTCACACACATGTTGGCCTGATGAATGGAAGGTCTGAGGAGCACTTGTTTCCAAAAGACATGTATGTAATTCACACATGAATTTGGAAGTATTCATTTGTTCATTCACACTGCCACATGTACATATAAAGCCTATTTAGTTGGTCACAGGAAAACATACAGTAAGAAAAGTTTAAAGTATGACAGATTACATGAGCAATATTTGAGTTTTGAGGATCTGTGTATTGGCTTTCCTGTCACTGAGACATGATAGGCAACATCCTCAATTTAAAGGAGGAGAGGTTGATTTGCTTGTAAATTCAGGAAATTCAGTCCATGGTTAACTGGCTCTAAGGGAGAAACATCACGGTGGAAAGTGGTACAACTACTTAGTCCACGGTGGTCAGGAAGCAGAGCAGGGGAACGGTGCCAGAGAAGAAGGAGCAAGAAACCAGATATAGACCCCAGTGTCATGCTTCCACACCCCACCCAGACAGACCCAGAATTGTACTAATCCTCTAGAGAGCCCCTAAACCAATCAAGTTGACACAAACAAGCTTAACTACCACAATCTGCTTCTGGGGCTTAGCAATCCAAGAACTTCGGTTACTAATTAAAAAGTGAAATCACAAACAAGAGATCCATCTAGAATAAGAAAAACAAAATGATACATCATAGGGATTATTCTTGAATTTCACAATAAAATTATCTTGGGGTTCTTACTGTATCTTTGGTTTTATTGTTTGGAGACTGAAGCATAGGTGTTTTCAACAGGTACTTTTTTAAAGAATGTTAACTGTCATATCAATCACTATGGCTAGTTAAGCTTAGTTCTGAAAACTATATATTCCTTATTAGCTCTAATGAGCATTTATTCTCAGTGCTATGACACTGCCTTGTAAACAATATTGTTTTGCAACCTTAAAGTTAGTAATTCCATAGAAATTAGGTTGGGTTTACAGTAAACCCATGATTACCATATAATCTGTGGCATCTATGTAATGACATATTTAGCTGTAGAACTGCACGTAAAACACTGAGTGATGATTACATGGCTATTTGGGGCCTAGGAAAGAAGGAGACGCCAAATGTTTTGATGGTTGAAGAGCTGTGAAATCTTTTTGCTTTTAACGTCGTTTTTAATTATCATCCTCAAATACCCTGACTTTGTCTTCGAAATGGCCTTAAAATCTACTGCTAAATGAGGCCTTACATCATATGTTGAGCATTTATTTTATTCAAATAGCATGCTAAAAATAGAAAATTCATTTGATTTAATAATGTAGCAACAGAAAAAAACAGCCAGACTCGCCTTCAGCAAATAATCTTTCTCTGTTTTAAGAGGGTTTTTATGATAGTGTTTAGGTGAAACTTCACATCGTGTTTCTAGACAAAAGAATATATCAAGTGAACATTGAATCTAAGAGCTTTACCCTCCCGGTCTGTGTTAAGGTTACAGCCACTGCTTGACTTGATTTTAATTAGTTTTAGTTAAGTCTACTATCTTAGGCTGTTTTCAGTTGCTATAAGTGCCTGAGCTGGGTAATTTATAAAGGAAACAAATTTATTTGGCTTACAATTTTGGAGACTGGGAAGCCCAATGGCATGGCCACAGCATCTGATGAGAGCCTCTGTGCTTCAGTGAAACACAGTGGAGGACTTCATGTGGTGAGATACAGCACATATGGTAGCTTGCACCTCTCTTCCTCTGCTTATAAAGCCACTGATAGCCTAGTAGCATCCCATCCTTAAAGCCTTATCTAATCTTCATTACATCCCAAAGGCACTACACCCAAATATCACTAACATATGACTTTGGGGATTAAATTTCCAACACATGAATTTGGGAGAAGAAACATTCAAACCAATGTACCAACGTATGTTACTTCCTAACATAATCCAAACTCTAAGCTATAGTCATTATTGAATCTTAGCATAAGAGTGGTCCACAGAGATATTTACAGAGGTGACATAATTGATGAAAGCTACTCCATGATTCAGGACTGTCACACGCAAACTCATGTGTCTCATCTCCTAAACCAGTCTTCTCTGTCGTACTAAGACTTGCCAAAAAGCAAAAGATGAGTTAGATGCAGACCTTGCTCTCATCTAGGAGGTCAAAGTTTAGTAGACTCTATGTGACAGTAAGAAGAGCAAGATATCACTACAACTGAAGATTAAGGAACCTAACCCAGAGGTGGCATTGCATGGATGTGAGGAACACGGAACAAGATTTCTATACCCCGGCACTCTACCATTTCTTAGCTGCAAACTTTCAGCAAGGCACACACCAGTTCTAAAACTCACCTTCTTTACTATAAAATTAATAAGTAGGTTTGCTTTTATGATGGAATTTGGATCATGTAAGCTACACTCTGCACAGTGCCCAGTACATGGGAAGAACTCAATGAATGTTGTTAATAGAGGAAACAATTATAGGAGAGTAGAGAATTTAAAGGGATTGTCACAGTAGTGCAACTGAAAAAGACTATGAAGAGATAGCATCTGGGAGGCATCAGAAAGAACAATTATAAAGGAAGGAGAACTGAAGATGGTAGAAGAATCAGCAGAAATAGAGAACGTAAAAACAACTGAGAGGAAAAATGAATCTCACAGCAGGATACACTGACTGAACTGTCCTGTGGGCTGAATTCAACTAATGAGGAAAAATAGTAATTGTGAGTATTTACTGTGGCAAGGCTGCTAGAGAAGTGGGAGGAAACAATAGTCGAGGAAGTAAATGAAAGCCTTCTGATGTGGTCTAAAGTCTTAGATTGTGGGTGTTTTATATTGGGGGATCCTAGAAAACTTTGAAATGTGGAGGTGTGGCCTAAGTGAACATGGACTTTTAAAAACTGATTCTGGCACAGGTGGGAAGATGTTGTATTAGAGTCCTCCAGAGAAGCACAACCAACAGGACCTGTAGGGGCAGGTAAATGAGGGGATTTATTAGAGAAATTGGCTTATGTGACTAGGGAAGATGTGACATCCCATGATATGCCACCCACAAACTGGAAAATCAAGGAAGTTGGTAGCATGGGTCAGTCCAAATCTGAGAGTCAGTGGAGGTAATGATGCCATTGCAAGCTCAGTGGCAAAAGAAACTGGGGGTCCACTCATGGAAGTCCTGGAGTCTGGAGGGTGAAGAATCTGAAGGTTTTATACCACAGAGCAAGAGAAACTTGATATCCCAGAAGAAAGACAGCAGGTACAAATCCACATTCCCTCTGTCTTTTTGCTCTATCTGGTCCATCACTGGTTGAATGGTGCCTATCCACATTGGGTGAGGGCAGATCATTCTTGCTTGGTCCACTGAGTCAGTCTCTTCTAGAAACATTCTCAGAGACATATCCAGAAAAACTGTTTCCCAGTTATGTGGGGCTCTCTTAATCCAGTCAAGTTAACACCTGATATTAACCACTAGAGATGCACGGCAAGAGGAAAGAGCACTTAGACAACACGACCAGAGGAAAGCCCACCATGACCTTTAGCTGATGGAGACAAAGGCCTGAAGCAGGGCAGGAGCCATGATTTAAAAAACTAACAAGCAAAGAGGATGCAAAACACAGATAAGAAACATGGGATCTTAACATGTCAGTTTGTCATAACAAATTGCCACTAACTGGGTGGCTGAAGCCAACAGAAATTCATTTTTTCCTTGTCTTGGAGTAGAAGTCTAAAATCCAAGTGTCTGCAAGGCCATCCTCTATCTGAAGTTTCTGGAGAAGAGTCTGTCTCTCTCTCCCATCTCAGGCTATTTTCGGCAGTCCTTGGCGGACCTTAGCTTATAGCTGCATCTCTACCATTTCTGCCTCCAGTTTTATGTGGATATCTCCGCTCTATGTCTGTGCTCTGTGTCCAAATCACCTTCTCTTTTTTCTTACGAGGACACCAGTCATAGATTTAGCCTCCACTCAATACAGTATAACTACATTTTAATTACATCAGCAAAAATTCTACTCCCAAGTAAGGTCATATTCGTAGGTTTTGGAGTTATGTGGTATGCACAAACTTGAAAACTGGAAAGATAGGGAAGTCGAAAAGGGATCTCTTATATTCTGCCATTTCCATAATTTATTTTAGTCAAAAGAATAACAATTATAAAGGAAGCAACCCCTTTGGTCCTTGGATCAGATCACCATGCACATTGAACAGGTCAGATGTGAGCAGCCTTCCCCTCTCTTTCACTGAAGTCGAACTGACAAACTGCCCTTCCACTGGGCCTCAGCCCAAGGAGAGAGTCTTTTCAGACAAAGAGAAGAGGAAGCTCTGGAGCCAAACTGAATACCAGTCTCACCCTTTTACATATCTTTCTGATTCTCAGTTTCCTCATCAGTAAAATGGGCACGATAAATTGATGTAACAGTAAATGCTTTTATTCCGAGCTTACTGCTTACTTAAAGACTTGATAAATGTGACTTGGTGCCATAATGCTAATTATTAGTATTACTTTGTGTACAAATAGCCATCTTTTGATGATTGTTACTTCCATTAGACACCTCTTAGCTTCTGCAGTGACTTGGCTTTCAACTCTTACACTGACCTATGGAGAACCCCAGCACATTGTCACTGGTGTGCTAATTTGGATTATCTTAAAGCCACAGCCAAGGGTGAGAGAAGACAACATGTGTTCCTTAACCCTCAGGCCATTTTATGGCTCCACAACAGTATCTCTTATTTCTTTTTCCTCTTTCTCCCAGGAAAGTTTCTTAAGTAAATTTCTACAAGCCATTAAGCATATTTTAAAAATTCATACATCAAATCCCATTAAGGCAAACTTTAGGAGACATTTGAAATACAATGACTGTATTAAAAATTTTGTTGTACTACACATTATTTGAAACCTAAGCTGTGGATGAAAAATATTTTCCTAAATAGATTTTTATAAAAGCAGTAACTGTACTGGAAGTTCTGTTAGCATCACATTAAATGTTTTCATTGCGTCCTCCTCCCATCTGATACGTTCCTCAATGTGACTCATAAGCAGTTACTTAGAAAAATCCAGAGACATTGCCACCGATGTAATGAAAATCTTGGTTAGTTTGGTAGTTTGGAGCTCCCAGGACAGGGGCTGCATGGCACTCACCCTCATACCTCCAGGTACCTGGCATGTACTCTGAAGGCAATCAAAAAATATTTGATAAATGAATGAACAACTAAATGACTAAGTGCCGAATTAATTAGCATCAACTTAGAAAAACCCTCATGAGACTGCACCCAAATCTGTTTATTTATAAACATTCGCCAAAAATATTTTACATATACAGCACTTAGTATCAAAGCAGAACTGGGATTTCACAAAAGCAGAATGTGTTCAGTGAATCATCGGAGTATCTGCAGGCCAATCAAGAAATTATTGCTTCTAATTAGTATTCCTACAAGTGGGTAATTTTTCCCCCATGTCTGACTCGCAAGCACTCAGGTGCAAAATTTGTTCCTGTCTTTAAGACCATCGTAGTAATTACTCCCCATCTGAATCTTGGAACCAGAATCCCCCACTGATGGGTACAAATGAGGGAGAAATATGTCAGCACACATGGGCACTGGCTCGTGACAATGAAGATTTATTTGATCCAGCCAGCCAAGTGATCACTAGAAGCAAGTAATCAAGAGACTGAAATTCCAGGGTGAGTTCCACCAGTACTGCCTTTGTTCAGCAGCACATCCCAGCCCTGTCTATAACAGAGCATAAAGTCCAGGGGATAATGAATTTGTTAACACAAATCTTGCTTGAAGATGTTGACCTTGAAAATATTCAGATTTTGGAGCTCAATTTTTGCTCTTAAATGGCTTTAAACTTTTTTTTGTTGCTCAGCCGATGTCATTGGGATTTATTTAGCTGCCAGTTCTGAGGTGCTATTTGAAAAGAGCAGTACCATATGCAGCACATGCATATTCAATGGTGCAGTTCTTTTTCTGGGGGGAAGGGGGGGTGCCCCGACTCATGGTTCACAATATGAATTTGCATTCCACTTTGCATAAATTTGCATGTAGACTTCATAAGCCTCTAATTTCAAGTATGTAAAATGAAACAAATCAATGCAATCTAGTGCAATTGTTTTCCAAGGCATTAATCACATGAAATACTTCCCAGCTTTCCTTAACCAATTAATTTAATCATATCCAAGGTTAGCAGAGACACAAAAGTGGTGAATAATGGCTGCTAAGTGCCTGGCCTAGGGCTGAAAGGATATATACAGCCTCAACTCTTCACCAGTATTTCTCCCTTCCAGCCCTCATGTCTCCTGTGGAAGATTATATTATAGTTTTCCCAGTATTTTATTTCTGCAAGAGGATTATACATCTTTACCCTGTAGAACTCAGGGAACTCTGTAGGAATTATTTTGACCAATGAAATATGAGCAGAAATGATGTGTCTTCTTTAGAGGAAGAAATGTTAAGAACTAACATATGGTTTAATATCTCATTTTCTTGTGTTCCATTAGCTTGAATCCCAGGGTAAGATTGAGAGAAAAGTGCCAGCTAACTCCCACGATGGATGTGCAGCAAGAGAAAGAAATACAAGTATGTCTTTGAAGCAGTTGTTCATGTATTCAGGTCATTTATTGATATACCAAATCTCAGGCTACCTTGACTGATGATATGTGTTGTGAATTAGTTCAGTGAGCTATAATTTGGCTTCAATGGTTTATATTAGTTTTGTTTATGTGCACAGTATTGGGGTGAATGCAAAAGTGGTGAAAGATATAGTCGATGTGGCTAACAAACACATGATGTGCTTGAAGAAATGATATATCCATTCAAGCTCATTGAAATGACATTATACATAAGAATAATACAGTATGGTTTATATCTTCCCCATTTGAGCGAGATGGGACAGACTATTTAGATTTCTTAAGACTGAAAAATCCGTAAAAATTTTGTCTGTACTTGAAAGGACATACTGACGTCCTCTTTGAAAAACCTTGGAGTTCTTCATATTCCACTGTGGGAAAAGTCTCGGTAAAATGCTAATTTTTAAATATCTTTCCTTAGTACTTTCCAATCCACCATAATTTAAGATTGTATGAACTTGAAAACCACAAGAGAGTGGACAGTGAACAATCAAACAATGAAACATTAAATCCTGAATTTGAGAAAGGAGAGCTTTTAGTACGTCTAAAGTGCAAAGATGCAGCCAGCCATGGTGGCACATGCCTGTAATCCCAAGACTTGGGAGTCTGAGGCAGGAGAAGCACCATAAGTTCGAGGCTATTCTGGGCCACATAGTGAGCTCAAGGCCAGCCTGGACTATGTAGTGAGACCCTGCCTCAAGAAACTAAACCAACCAACCAAACAAAAACAAAACAAAACAAAACCCCAGAAATATAAAGTGCAAAATGTATGGGACAAATGAAAAATAATATAGGAACATAGATTATAGTGATACAAGGTGAAACCTTTCCTTTTAACCATCCAATTCTATTGGTTTTGCTCCTGCTTCCCCACAATGCTATCCTGCAAATTCCCAATGTGGACCAATTTAACCTTAATTCTAAGGAAAACATATACTAATGAAGAATATTTTAGTCCCACAATGAAAAAAAATGTATATGCATATATTTCTAAAAGTGAAGGAATCATAAATCACAAATATTTGGTTTCTCATTCTTTCTCCCAAGCACATATAGCCAAGAAATAGTTGTACATCTTGCAAACTATTCTGCACTAAGTACATTATTATTCATTCTTTCCAAATTACATGGTAATCATCCTTGACTTGAATCAACCTCCTTCTCAGTATAATTTCTAAATAATTAGTAGTTTAAAAGTCACGTAAGAAGTTTAACAAACCTATTAAAAGAAAAGATTTTCCTTAAAGAAAAAATATTTACAGAAATTTTACTCTCTGTAAATTGAATCACGAGCAAAAAAGATAAACATTCAGAGTACCAAAACAGGAAAAATCCAATAGCAAGATAGCCTATCAAAGGAATAGAGGTTTAATTTACTTCCCACAACAGCTTGGAAGTCCACTTGCATCTCTGATAATCTTTGGGTAGGATATCTTCCAGCACAGTGAGATTCTCCTGGTGGTTCTTAGATTATGGATGCTAAAAGAATAATGCTTCGTAACTAAATCAATTTCTTGTCCATGGAGAGAAACAGTATGATTAGAAGACTCATTATAAAGACCATTTTGGAGGTTCTGGCTCATCTCAGAAGTTTCAGAATCAGTGCAAATGAACATCAAGTTTTCAAAACTGGTATAATTCCTACAGTAATAAACACCCATCAACAAGACTCTTAAATGGTTGAAGTGGAGTGCTTGTCTGGCGTGACACCTGGCCCTTGGACTGAGAGATTTAAATCAGAGAAAAGTTGAGGTAGGGACATCAGACAGAATACTGTCTTTTGAAATGAATTTTCTCTTAAAAATTATTAGATCTTATTAGATTATGTTCTTTTGTAATTAAGTACATGCTACTTCACAAGGCTAGTGCCTGAGAGTGTCGTAACAACTCTATGGTCTTATAATGTTCCTTGAAGAAAACAGAAGTTTCTATATTACTTCTTTAAATCTGTCTAAGCCTTGGTCACACAGTGATATAAGCAGGGTACCAGGGAGCTTCTGATCATCAACAAAGGAGGAAAATAGGTTTGAGAGCTATAATCTAATTTGGTAATTAATTTCCATTTTTTCTTTTGGGAAGATAGATCAAATAGTGTCCTATCTCATTCTTTTGCAGGGAATTCTTCAACTGAATCTTTGTATTTGAAACTATAGGATTCTAATGGAAGCAGAATTTTTCTCAGGTTTGGAAAATGTTCCACTGAAATGTTGCCAGTCTTGGGATTGAGAAAGGAGCTGAAGTTTTGCAAGTCTGTAAATAGTATTCTCCCTGACCCTTGGATCAGCATAGACCTTTCCATTCCTTCCTTCAGTGCTTAGAATTTTTATGTTCTTCAAGAGAAAACAATCCTAAAATTCATATGCAACCAGAAGAGACCCAGAATAGCAAAAGCAATCCTGGACAATAAAAGCAAAGCAGGAGGCATCACAATCCTAGACTTAAAGTTATATTACAGCTCACAGTGACAAAAACAGCATGGTACTGACACAAAAAAAGATACGTGGATCAATGAAACAGAATAGAGGACCCAGTAACAACCCCAAGAACATTCTGATATCTGATCTTTAACAGAGGTGTCAAAAACATACACTGGAGGAAAGATAGCCTCTTTAATAAGTGATGCTGAGTAAACTGGCTATCCACATGCAGAAGATTGAATCTAGAACTGTATCTTTCACTAATGTACTAAACTAAAATCAAAATGGAATGTTAAAATTGCTGGAAGATAAAATAGCTAAAACTCTTGAAGCCATACACATAGGCAAGGACTTTCTGCACAGAACTCCAATTATGCAAGAAATAATTCTAAGAATCACCAAATGAGATCACATCAAATTAAAAACCTTAAGTGCAGCAAAGGAAACAACCAAGAGAATAAAGAAACAACTTACAGGGTAGGACATTTTTTGCCAGCTATTCCTCGGACAGAGGACTAATATCTAGAATATATAAAGAACCCCCCCAAAAAAATTAGACTCCCAAAAATAAAAGCCAATCAAAAAATGGGCAACTAAAATGAATAGATACTTCTCAGAAGAAGTACAGATGGAAAATAAATACATAAAAATATTCAACATCTATGGCCGTTAGAGAAATGCAAATTAGAACTCCACTGAGATCCCACCACACTACAGGAAGAATGGCTATCATCAAGAAATCAAATAATAATAAATGCTGGAGAGGCTGCAGAGAAAAGGAGACATAAACTAGTACAACCATTATGGAACCACTATGGGGATTCCTCAAAAAATAAAAAATAGAAATCCCATTTTACCCAGCTATTTCCCTTCTATGTATTTTCCCCAAAGAGTTAAAGACTTCATATAACATGTATATCCATGTTTATAGCAGCACAAATCACAATAGCTAAATCATGGAAGCAACCTCTATGACCATTAGTAGATGAATGGATAAGTAAACTCTGGTACTTATAAGTAATGGAATACTTCTCTTCCATGAAGGATAAACTCTGTAGGAAAATGGATGCACCTTGAGATCATAATGTAAAGTGAAATAAATGAGACACACAAGATTAAATATATCCCATTGTTCTTCTTATGAGAAACCCAAATTATAAATAAAGAGCAAAATAAAAGGTAGATAAAAGAAAATAGGGATAGAGATCTTCCCACCAAAAAAAGGGACCAAGAGAGATACAGGGAGTGGGAAGAAGAGGAAGGGAAAGGGATGAAGAAAAGAATTAAGAGGTGTTATGTACATGCACCAACTCCCCACAAGGAATGTAATCATTATGTACCACAAACATGTACCAACAAAAAATAAAAACTGAAAAAAAAAAAGAATTTTCACATTATTAAACGTCTTTCAAGTTTTTCCTATAGCTCTATAGTCAAGTTGATGGTAATTTTCCACTAGTTTGCAATGAAGCTTCGAATGTGACCTATGATCTTAATGTCACCATAATTTAGCCATCCCTAACATGCCCATTCTTTGGAACATCAACTTTTATTGCTATAATAATTTTCACATTATTTATAAATAATATGGTGCTATAAATAGTGACCTTCAGGGCCAGCACAAGATGTTTTTAATCAGGTTTTTGCCTGGTTGAGGTGAGATTTCAACTCTTTATGACATTTTATTGCAGATGGCTGTGTTAAATTTTCCAAAGATATCTGGGACATTTAGGGACATGAGTTTTGTGAAGTCATAAAAGCCCTAAAGTGACATTGCAGGGACTAACACAAGTACAGTGGAACCCTATTGTTACCTCAATGTTATAGGGCAAAGAAACCCCAACTGGATAGATTTCACCCTAAAATGAGAGAGCTGTATACAATAGGATTCTGGATAGGTACAGGAGATTGTTTCCAGAGAGGTATTTATTTGACTCTCCACATGACATTTTAAAGATGTACTAATTTATCTTAATTTTTTTCCCTGTGAAACAGGTTATACCATTTTTGCATCTACAAAGGGAGAAAAAGAGAAAAAAAAAAGAAAATAAGCAAACTTAAGATTTAAAAATATAACCAGCTCTGAAAACTAGGACAAAACTGAAAAGAAAGCAAGCAAGAATGTGGAGAAACTCGTTCTCCAAAAATTCTTGCCCGTTTAAGAAAGGGAAATACTCAGTTTAGGTGTCAGCAGGAAACAAACTTCTACATGGATGGTTGAGTTGAAGAGGTATTAGTGAGGGGACTATTTGCTTAAAGAATGGGTAAGTTAGAGTGACCTAGGAGGAAAGCTGAGATACTCAGAGACCAGCAGTAGTGGAAAGTCATTAGTCCTCCTATACATGAAGGGCAGGGGAAATCAGTGGTGTCCCGGAAGCCCTAGGAGTTGGAGCTATGAAGGAAGGGGTGATATCCATAATACTAGGAGGACATAAACATCATCAAAACCATAACATGGAACAAAGAGAAAGCAGGAAAAAACATGCACCAACTTCTCTGTCCTCCCTCTATAAAAGCCCCTGCTGGTACTTTTCACTTGCTAAACCCAGTGAAAAGTTGAGTTTAAGAGTCAGGATGAAGTGGTCTGTAGGTACAGGCTTCTGGAATTAAGAATAAGGCAGAAAATGGGTCAGGGGTGTTTGTCTGGACAAAAGGGGAAGAGCTAGTGTGTTGAGGAAGCCTATGTGTCCGCCAAACTTTCTCTTATCTTCAGCAGGGTGCCATTTGATTCTAGGTACATTTTAGGTACACCTCGGTTTTAGGTACACTGGTTTAGGTACATTAGGTATGTAGGGAAAATGCTTGGAAAATATGTCACCATGCTTGCCAATCAGATGGCATATTTGCTACATGTGTGATCAATCTCATCTAGCTTTGCTTACCATGAAGTCATTAATTTCTTTTTCTACAAAAAGAATGTATGTTTCTTTTATGCACATTGATATGTTTCTCATCATATTGTTCTTTGTTAGTCTCCCTTTCTACTTGCTTATCCAAATTTATAATCTACCTTTTTCCATGCACCAGTAGCTGACAGATATTAAAAAGTGTCATCCATACTGGATGTATTTGTAGTAGGCACCAACATTTTCGGGTAGAATCAAGAGATGCAAACAGGAACGATATGTCCTCATCAGTGGATAAGAAAGAGTGCGAGTGCCATAATTTTGTGTATAGCATGGGAATAGCCCAAGGCCTTTTCCACCAAACAGTCGAGCTCCATCAAACATGACATGTGAGGCTGGAGAAAGAATGAAGACAAAGACTTGACTCAATGGGAAGAGCACCTTCTATGACTTGGAGGATAGAGGGAAACCTTGAACTCGTGGTACTGAAGGCAGACCAATAACTTCCAGCAAGGAGGGAAAAGGTATGAACAAAACAAGCAGGACTGCTCCCAGGTGTCAGGAAATACTCAGAAAGTTACTTGGTGGTAGCTGAGGAGGAAAGAAGACTATCTTGCAAACAGCATGGAACAGAAGCTAGTTTTTCATGAGGCTGACAATAATATAGGCTTCTGGTAATACATGGCTTTTTCCCCTTGTAAATGGGAGACCTTGGATAACTTATTTTATTCTCTGTTTCATCTACTTCATCTGGAAATAGGAAATAATACTTAGCATGTATAGGTTGTTTGTAGTAATGTGATAGCATTACTTCATATTATTCACAGTATACATAAGACATGGGCCATAGAATAGGTATTCAAAAGATAGTAATTTCCTTCTCCTTTTTAAAGGTTGGAGTAGACTCTCTTTTTTGTGTAGTTTTGATGCATGAATTCAAGTGAAGCCCAAACACTCCCCCATAAATTAGAAGACAGCCTGAATTACTTGAGTTTGTGTTTGCCAATTCAAAGTTCTCTTTGTTTCTAACCAAACTGCATGCCATAAAAGTAAGTCTTATGGGCATATAATACGCCTGATTAAAAAGAAAAAAATTACATTCATGCTATATATGTCAGTGAAAGGAAACCTGTTAAAGGACTTAATTTCTTAGTGGAAAGAGAAAAGAAAATTCTAGAACACGGGGGGAGAGAGCAAAGGGAAACAGAGATTTTTTGCAAATATGTGAGCATGTCATTTTATAAGTCAAAGTGAGGACAAGAATAAGCACTATTCTGGCAATTTTCAGCCTGTTTGCTATTTTGACTGCTGTAAATATGCTGGGGAATGGCAATACTTCCCGAAATGGCATGTATTTATGTGCTGATAAGTAAAGCAGGAGGCAAATCTGGGGAGCCTCAGAGCCACCAGGATCTGTCTCTTTAGAGCTCTATGAAGCCACTACCACAGAAAACATGGGGCCTGCTGGTGTCGTCATACCGAGGCAGAGTGTGTGCATCACCAGATCACATCAGCTGGCTCTTAGCTCCTGATACCTGCTGAAATGAACCACCAAAGTAAAGGTTTGTCGTAAACTACTACCAAAGGGCTTAAAACATCACAACTTTCTTACCACATAGTTCTAGAGATCAGAAGCTTGGAACTAAGATCTAACTTGAATTAGACCTTTCACAGAGCATTTACTCTGGAAGTTCTAGGGAGAACTTACTTCCTTGCTTTTCCATCTTCTAGACACTGCCCACATTTCTTGACTCACAGTCTGCATCAGTCTAACTCTGCTTCCCTCATCATGTGGCCTTTTCTTACTTTCCCTGTCTTCCTGTTTATAAGAACCTTTGTGACTGCATTAGGCCCACATGGATAATCCAAGCTAATCTTTGCATTTTAAGAACCTTAAATTAATCACAATTGCTAAATCCCTTTTGTGATGTAAGGTAATATATCCCTAGGTTTCAGGGACTAGCATGTAAACATCTGTAGGGAGCCATCATTTAGCATACCTCAAGCTGTTTCCCTAAAGGTTCATGGTCATCACTGCCTCTGGAATATTAGAATTCCTTGGCATAAATCCTGTCCCCACCCACCTCCAGAGGCCTGCCCTTGAATAAACTGTTCGGTCTTTCAAGATTAACTATCATGATTAGGTCTCAAAATTATGTTAAATATTAAGTAAAAAAAGAAATAAAATTTGTACAGGCTCTGAATTTTAGAGCCCAACCAAAGTTATTTACTATTATAATTATCGTTATTATTATTAATATTATTACTGAACAATATTTTAATATTTTATTAAATATTATATTGAAGAACAATAAAACGATGCATGGTTCACAACTTCGAGATTGAGGAAAGCTATACTTGTTTAATTTTGTATTGCCTAGTCAAATTTGGGATGCATCAAAAGTCTATCAGGACTTTAAAATTCAAAAGTTAGTGTTGCAAGTCACAAACAACCCTATTTTCACTGACACTTTTATAGAATAAATTGTTCAGTCATCTATTTAATGGCTCTTTATTTAGACAATGGAGCTTTTTTTCTTTTTAGATTAATATGTATTAATTTTACATATCAATGGGGTTCCATGTAATATTTTAACATATGCATACAGTATGATCTGATCAAATTAATTCAATCAGATCATACTGTATGCATATGCAAATCAGGATAATTAGGGTAATTTCCCTCTTCTTACCATTTCTTTACACTTGGAACTTTTAAATTCTGCTCTTCCAGACATTCAGAAAATACTTGATCAGCTATTGTGAGATATAGTCCTCTCACTGTTTTGCTGAACACAAGAACTTATTCCTTCTATCTCACTCTGATTTGACACCACTCATACAATCTCCTTTTATCCACCCTCCTCACTCAGTCTTCCAAACCTTTATAACTATTCTGCATTCATGTCCACCTTTTTTTTTTAACTTTCACATACGATAGAGAACTTCTGGTATTTGTTTTTCTGTGTCTGGCTTATTTCATTTACATAATATCCTGTGTTTCCATCCATCTTGCTGCAAATAGCAGGGTATCATTCTTTATGGATGAATAATATTCTTTTATGTAGATATATACATTTTTTATCCATTTATAGGTGCAGAGACTGATTCCAAATCTTAGCTACTTTAAATCATTCCACAATAAACATGAGACTGTCGATCTGGTTAGTGTGCTTGTCTAATTTCCTTTGGGTATATACCTAAAAGTGTGACAGCTGGATCATATTATAGATCTATTTTTAGTTTTTGAGGCATCTCCGTACTGTTCTCTATAATGAATGTACTAATTTAAATTCCTATCAACAGTATGTGAGTCCCTTTTTTCAATATCCTCACTACCATTTTTTTTTGTACAACTGCTATTCAAACTGGGATGAGATGATATCTATTTTTAGATTTGCTATGTATTTCTAATAGTTAATAATATTGAGCATTTTTACATGTATTTGTTGCCCATTTGCATTTCTTCTTTGAGAAGTGACTTTAAATCATTTGTCCATTTTTTTAATTGGATTAATTTTCATTGTTAAATTTTTGAGTTCCCTGTATATTCTGGGTATTAATTCTTTGTCAAATAAATAATCGGCAAATATTTCTCCCATTCTCTTTTCTCTGATGATTGTTTCCTTTGTTGTGCAGAAGTTTCTTAGTTTGATATAATTCCATTAGTCCATTTTTACTCCTGTTTCCTGTGCTTTTAAACTCAAACAAACAAACAAAAAAAATCACTGGCTATATCAATGTTTTGAAGTGGTTCCCCTCTTGTCATCTAGTAGTTTCACAGCTTCTGGTCTTATATTTAGGTCAACGATCCATTTTGAGTTTATTTTTGCACAAGGTGAGAGACAGTAATCAAGTGTTAATTTCCTGGATATCTAATTTTCCCAACACCATCTATTGAGGAGGTTGTCTTTCTCTAACGTATGTTTTTGGTGGCTTTTTCAGGAATCTGTTGGCTACAGATACATGAGTTTATTTCTAGGACCCCTATTCTGTTCCATTGGTCTGTGTGTCTGTTTTTAGGCCAGTACCACGCTGTTCTGCTTACTGTGGTTCAGTAGCATACCTTGAAATCAAGTATTGTGATATCTCTCTCTTCACTCTTTTAGTTCAAGATTTCTTTGACTATTCAAGGCTCTTTTGTGTTTCTTTGTGAATTTTAAGATTTTTTTCTAGTTTTGTAAAGAATGTCATTAATATTTTTATGAGAATTACACGGAGTCTGTAAATCACTTTGGCTAGAATGTGCCTCATGACTGTATCAGTTACTCCAGTCCATGAATATGGAAGGTTTTTTTTCCATTTTTTTGTGTCTTCTCCAATTTCTTTCATCACTTTAGAGATCTTTCACTTCTTTGGTTAAATTTATTGTTAGGCAATTTCTGGCAACTATTGTGAATACAATTGCTTTCCTGATTTCTTTCTCAGCAAGTTCATTATTCATAGTATTTATTGATCAGCTTTTTGTCACTAGGACAAAATATCTGACATGTATAAATTAAAGGAAAAAAGTTTATTTTGACTTGGTTTCAGTCCATGGCCAGTTGGTCCCAAAGTGCCACCATCATGGTGGAGCAAAGCTGGTCACGTTATGGCTGCCAGGAAGCAGAGACAAAGGAAGGGCCAAAGACCAGACACGGTCCCCAAACTAACACACCCATGACCAATACAGACACGCTCACACGTGTGCTTTACTGATCTTCCAGGCAACTTTCAAGCCAATCAAAATCAACCATCGCTTTGCTGCATAAAAAAGCAATTTACTTTTGAATGCTGATTTTGCAGCCTACAACTTTTACTGAATTTATCAATTCTAAAAGTGTTTGGGTGGAGTCTTTGGATATTTCTGTATCATTCATTTCTATATCATTCTATATAATTACATATTTACATAATTATATCATTCAGAAACAAGAATAGTTTGACTTCCTACCTTCCATCTGTATGCCTTTTATATTTTTCTCCTGTCTAGTTGTTCTGGCTAAAATTTACAGCTCTTGGGCAAGAGTAGTGTGAGGGGCTATCCTTATCTTGTTGCAGATTTTAGAGGAAACGCTTTCAGCTTTCCTGCATTCAGTATGACATTGGCTATGGGCTTGTTATATATTTAATATCTATTTTACTCATTTCTGCTTTAATCTTTATTATTTCTTTCCCTCTACTAATTTCTTGTTTCTATGTTTTGCTTTTCAAGGTACTTGAGATGCATCATTAGGTTGTTTATTAGAAACCTGCATCAGAAAGAAGCCGGCCAATGGGTGAAATTGAGGGCAGCTGGGCACTGTGTGGGCATTTGGCAGCTTCTTCCCCAGCTATGGGGGCTGTACCCTGGCCAGGCCAGAGTGCTCTGGTGGGTGGGGTCAATCTGCACCAAGACAATGGGATTTCTGAGCCTCCAATATAACTTTTTGTTTTCATATTAAAAATTATTTATTTACTCATTTATTGATAATGCTATTGAATCTGAAGAAATTTTTGAGAAAAACAAACCAACAGACTAAGCCTCATATTTACTTTGACACAAAGCAACATTCTGCCAGATCTTGTGTTTTTCATCTAAAGAACCTTCAAAAAGCACTTCTGTTCTGGACTCTGTCTCAAATGATCAAGAAGGAAGGGGGAAAAGAGAAGCGGGGGTTTTCACAAATCTAGGAGCATGTTATTTCATAAGCTAACGTGAGGACAGACTGCCATTATAGACAAACTCAATGATGAGGCAAAGATGGAAGAAGTGTAGCTGACAGCCTAGACCTAGAGTCTTGCAAGTAAACACAGACGCACATATGTGCAGTTGACCACAAGAGGAAGCGATGGTTCCATCTCAGTAGGCCTCTGCCCTTTGACTAGCTTTGCATGGGGCTCTTAGACTCTGAGGCAAACCGAAACCATTCCATCTGTCTTCTGAGACTCTAAGGTGCCTGAAGTTAAGCAGAGGCAGGTTTTTAGGTATCCAGATACAACACTTCCTAGGAAAGTCCCAGAGTTTTCATCAAGAAGATGGAGATGACACTTTTCCTTCAGTTGAGGAACTACCATGCTGAAATAATGCTGGGGGCACAGGTGTGAATGTGTGTGAGACAGTGTGTGACAGTTGGAGATCATTAGTAACTCTGTGGCACCTCTATCAAGAGACAAGGTTAATACTCTGCTAATCAGATTAATCCTATGCTGGTCACACAATCGGAAGTCCCTTGAAACTTGTGTCTTTACTCTGTGACATCAGGCTTAGCAGAATCATAGCTATGGGCTCTGGGCACGTACTGTCCCCTCCTCCTGCTGGATTTCTTTCCTCTAGGTGTCCACAGCAGCAGATGGACTACACACTCTTCAACCTCTGGTTAGAATCAGGTTTATGGATGACTGGAGTTCTAAGGGACCATAGCAGTCAAAACAGTTGACAATCTCTATCTGCAGATCAAAGTTATAGAGACAACTAAATGCAGGCCAAACCAACACAGCCCATAAAGGCTAAAAATGGGGCTCAGGTTTCTGAATCTTCTGGTCTTCAGTTGCGAGTCCTTCTGTCTATTCTATGTATCAACAGTCAGCTGGAAACCACGGAGTGATTTCAATAGTGATTTTTTATAATCTACCACTTTGGACTATTCATATCAATATTTTCATTCATTGCAGATAATGGAAAGACAAATAGGCTTCTTTAGCAGGGCAAGAGAACACTTTCTTGCCCAAGAAATCATTTCCCTTTTCTCTCATATGTAAATGTGTGGCTGCTTCCTGGACTGAGAGAATCTTTTCAAACCTAATGCCACATGGCCCACATCAGTGGTTCTTAAATTCTGAACCCAAATCAGCAGCAGCAGCAATAGCAGCAGCTTGGAATTCGGTAGAAATGCCAATTCTTGGGTCAGTCTAGACCTACACAGTCAGAAACTGTGTTGGTGAGGCCTCGGCATCTGAATTTTGATAAGCTGCTTTTGTGGGATTATGCTCAAGCGTTAGAACACTCACCTAGAGAAAGCTGTGCTTTCAAAAGTAAACCTATGTAACATGGCAAAGGAATTTTTATTGCTCTAATACACTAGCAATTCTTTCTCAAAGAGCAGTTTACTCACACACAAAATCAGATCCTTGTGAAAAGTAGCACTTGGTAAAGTCTGCCTAGATTCTTTCCGTGTGACAGGCTTGCTGAGCCACAAGCAATGCTGGCAAGTACACAATGTGGATTAGACCTTAAAAAAAAAGCTCCATTTATTAATTTTGAAGCTAATTAAGGTACAAAAATCTAGTATCCTAAACTGTAGAAGACATAGGAATAAAGCAGCCTATAAACACCAGATTGGGGACAAATGCTGTAAGAATACCAGATATCACATTTTCACACCACCTCCTCTTGCTATCAAATCCCCCAGCAGGGTACTACAGAAAAATACCCAGTCAACAGACTGAAATGAATAGTAGGTGATCCTACTAAATGTAGAAAGAGCTAAGGAAGGGGGTGAGAGTTAAATTGGTCATGTACACTAAAAATATTAAATTCTTCAATTTACAAAAGACAATCACTCATAGTCTGCTCCTCTATGGAAAAAGTATATCTGGCTAAGTAGCATTTCATCCTCCCAAGCTTAAACTCAGGCAAATCACCATGCTTTCTGTGCCTTAACGAGTACTGCTTGATTTACCAATTGTCTCCAAAGTGACCTCTATAAAGAGGTGTGAAAAATCTCACTGCAAATTAGGACATGTTAATTTCTCTCCTAATTCCCAACAATATGATTGTAGCAGACATTGTGGGTTGTCTATACAACAGTCATTTCCCCTATATTCCTTGTAAAGAAAATATGATTTTGTTCATGTTATGAAGAATTGAAAGAATTTTAAGTAGACCAAAAGATTATGATATGTCTTCACTTGAAAATTGTGTTTAGAGCTTACTCTTATAGAGTATCTGACTTTATGTTATTTTTGCCTTTCACTGTCATTGAGCTATTTTAAAAACCTATGGAGATAGAAGTTAACTTGTAGAAAATCTATGATAAAACAAATATATATTGTTTACAAATATGTGAATAAATTCTATTTGATGAAAGTTCGAATAACTTTCTTCCCCCACAGTGACAGAAGCTAGTTTTGCATTGATTAAATTCATTCTCGCAATCATGATTTTATCTATTTGTTTCATTTTTTTGGTGTTCTTTGGAACTGCTTATATCTTCTTTTTTACTCTCATTAATTAATGGTTAAATGAAATCTTTGACACATGTTCCTTTTTTTACCTGTAAAAGAGTCATGATTAAATTTTTGTAAAACAATTATCCTTTACAATGTATTTCACAACAGCCCACCAAAGGACTATGTGTACCTTTCTAATTCTAGGAGATAAACAACTATTATTCTAATACAGCCATAATAACCATATTCTATTTTTGCCTCATGTAGCCACATTCTGATCAATGAGAAATAAAGAAGGAGGTCCTGAAAGAAGCTTACTTCTCTGATAGATAAGCAAAAGGCAGTTAGTGACCAAGAGCGGGAAATAGAAAATGCCTCTTCTATCTTACCTTTAGATGTTGTCATGGGAGAGCAAGGGGCTTGGAAATGCAACTTCCATTGTCAATCACAGTGAGGGAAAACCAGAGAATCTCAGACTCAAGACATTTCTAAGTCCTGACATCATTTACTAAGCCTCTGAATCAATCAATCAATCAATCAATCAATGAACTCTGGAACTACTCTCAGAAGGGTTTTTGTATTAGACAACCATGCTTCCCTTAACTATACTAATTGATTATTTATTTATATGCATCTATAATCATTCTAATAAACATCTTCACAAATTAAGACAGAAAAAGTACCCAGAAAATCTTACAGTTTCCATTTTTGTCCTGTGTACAGTGGTAATGGTGGTGGGAAGAAAAGGATAATGGTGGTGAGTTGAGTGAGGGAAGAATGGTGACAGACAGTATAGAAGGGAGAGATGTAACATGAGGATAGGAGTGGTGGTAGAAGAATTACAGTGGAGAGGAAATGCTGCGGTTTGAATGTTTATCCCCCTACCCTGCCGCAGAACTGATATATTGAAACCTAATCCCCAAATCAAACACCAACCTTATGTCACATTACAGCAAAATCATACCAGATTCCAGGTCTGTACCCCATATTATGCTGTCCTCAACTGTAAATGAAAATTAAATATGTTATACTGGCAGTTGTCCAAGTATCCTGTTCTTCATCATTCTCATTTACCTAGTATTTACTTCATGTCAGCAAATTTGATAAACATACTACCTATGTATACATTGTTATTTAATCTGCATAACAATTCTATGATTGGATGTGACAGATTTTTATCCCTATTTGTTTTTGTCTTCCTGCATCCACCCCCTTGAGTAGTCAACTCTCACACTAACTCTGCACTTGGCTGATGGAACATTAAAGGTAGTGTTGGCCAGAGGGACAATAACATGTCCCAAGCAAGGAATTATAAAGTACTTGACTTTGAGATCTGTCCTATCTTGATCTTTTTAAGAATCTTGAGATTGGCACTGTGTGAATAAGACCAAACTAATCCACTACATACATGTCATGCATTCATTCCCATGGTGATAACCAAATAACACAGATCATCATGTATGTGGGAGTGTAGACCAACTAGCATCCAGTCAGCCCTCCAACTGTTCATAGCTACATCGTTTAGTTCAGGTGATGCTAGAAGAAAAACTGTTTAGCTGAGTCTGAGTCAATCTGTCAACTCTTCAAACTGTATGGGTGTGATCAAAAATAGCAGCATGTGTTTAAATAAAAAGTGATTACAGTAAAAGACACATTCCCAATAATACCCCTTCAAAATACTCCTCACTTTTAACACACTTATCCTATTGTTCTTGCCACTTTCTGGGCAGTTTTGGAAGTCCTTCTTTGTGAGTATTTGTAGTTGTGCTGTCTTTGTTGCTGCCTTGATGCTCTGTATTCATTCAAAACGTTTACCTTCCATAGTCATTTTGACTTTGGGGAAAAGCCAGTAGTGGCATGTGTCAGATCCCATGAATAAGGTGACTACATACCATATACCTTTCCTTCCCATAGCACTCAGCCATAGTATTCACTGTATCCTTTTTATTATTTTTTTTAAATTTTATTTTAATGGTACATTTTAGATGTACAGATTGATAACATTTATCATAGGGAATTTGTATCTGTACATGATATATCTTGTTGCTTTTTTCCCATTCCCCTCCCCTCACCCCCTCCTCCTTCCCTATTTACAAAAGATTTGTTTCCATTTTTTACTTCCATTTCTTATTTCTCTTGACCCTCTGTTCCTTTCCCCCTCCCTTGTTCCCTTTCCCATTTGGACATTTTCTTCCCTTTCCCAATATAATACATTTTAGTCTTTATTTACACTTCAGTTTCTCACACCAGAGAAACTATGCGGTATTTAAACATGTGTGTCCGATTTATTTCACTCAGGAGTATGGTCTCAAGATGCATCCATTTACCTAGGAATATCTCAAGCTTATCATTCTTTATGGCAGAGTAGTACTCCATTGTATAAAAATACCACATTTTCTTAATCCATTCTGCTGTTGATGGGCATTTGGGCTGCTTCCATGGTTTAGCTATTACAAACTGTGCTGCTGTAAACATGAGTGTGCATATATCCCTGTGGTATAATGATTTTAATTCTTTTGGGAAGATACCAAGAAGAGGAACAGTTGGGTCAAATGGAATCTCTAGTCCTAGTTCCCTGAGGAATCTCCACACTGATTTCCATAGTGGTTGTACCAGTCCACTTTCCCACCAACAGTGGAGAAGGGTTCCTTTTTCTCCACAGCCCCTCCAGCATTTGTTATTGGCTGATTTGTTGATAACAGCCATTCTTTGTGGAGTGAGGTGGAATCTCAGGGTTGTTTTAATTTGCATCTTTCGAATGACCAGTGATGTTGAACATTTTTCATATGTCTATCTGCTGTTTCTACCTCTTCATCTGAGAAGTGTCTATTCATTTCTGCTGCCCACTTTTGGATTGGGTCTTTAAATTTGGGGGGTCTGATTTTTTCGAGTTTTTTATATATTCAAGATGTTAGTCCTTTGTCAGAGGAATAGCTGGCAAAATTTTTTTCCCACTCTGTGGGTTGTCTCTTCACTCTCTTGGTAGTTTCTTTTGCTGTGCAAAAGCTTTTTAACAAGATCAGGTCCCAGTTGATTCTTTGTGATATTTCCTGGGCAACTGAGGATTTGTTCATAAAGTCTTTGCCTACACCTATGTCTTCAAGAGTTCGACCTATCAAAGGCCAAAAAAGCCAACTGATGTATAGGCATATATAGTACCCATCACCTCAATTTTAAAGATGGAAAATTAAAACTTGGGAAGTTGCCCAAGGTCACCCACACAACTAGTAAGGGTTACATTTAGGATTCAAACCCAAGTCTATCTGCCTCCACAGGTCATGTCTTTACCAGTAACCACAAATAATATCTTGTGAGCAAAGCACTAATTGCAAAGGACCAGAGATATATCCCCAAACCTTCCTACTTCCATGAATGACACATGGTGAATGTGTTGGCCTTGATTTTGTCTCTTAACCCCATTGGGTTAAGAGTGTGTGTGTGTGTGTGTGTGTGTGTGTGTGTGTGTACGCTCCCATGTGTGCATATATCACCAGATCTCATCACTAATAAAGATGCAAAAAAATAATGATGTTTACGATCCACTGTGAAAAGAAACATTTCTTATTATCCTTCTTGTTCTGAATTACTTTTAAGCTTTCAGGCTTGGCCTAATTTCTAATAAAGTTGGGTCCCATGGGGAAAATCTACATTCTCTATGACTTTGTGAATTCACTGTGCCCTTTCATATCCCTGTATGTTTCTTTATGCAGTTTCCTGTATGTAGAATGGTCCCTGGATATCTAAGTGCCCACCTTCCTCAAATAGAAAGATTCTCACAATGACGAAGTTTCAATATTGGACTTCCTGAGCAGAGTTACTGTCTTTGTACTTTTATGGCACCCTCCTCATACCTCTGTTATAGAGCTTACTGTATTTACTCATACTGTCCTCTGCACTAAATCTCTTCCATATTGAATCCTTGATGTCTAGTATAGTGTCTGGCATAGAGCCAGTATTAGATATATTTTGTTGAAAAGAGAAATCAAAGAATGAATCAGTCAAAAATAAAACTGTCCTTAATGTACTTTGTTAGCTTTGTCTCAAAAGATTTCCCACCTCTCATCCTCTATTTCTATTGAGGTACTTCTTCATATAAACTTCGCTAAATATGGAAGAAATAGGGTTCCACTGGAGTCTGAATATGCATTATACCCACAAAAACTCATGTTGAAGTTTAATCCTTTAATGTGACAGTGCTGGGTGATTGAGCCTGGTGAAAAGTGTTTCAGTCAGCGTGGGGGGGGCTCCCAGAGACAGATTAATGCCAACTTTTAGGACTGAGTTCTCGCGCTCATGGAACTGGGTTAGCTGACATGGCAGAAAGTTATGATAAAGCAAGATTACCCCTTATTTTTTATCTCTTACCCCTTGTTTTTTATCCCTTATTTTTTATCTCTCTGTCACACACCCACTTGCCCTTCTATGTTTTTCTTTTTATTTTTCTCCCCATGCCTGGTACTGAAGATTGAATCCAGAACCTCCCCACTGAGCTATATCCCCGGCTCTTTTTATTCATTTTCATTTTGAGACAGGTTCTCACAAAGTTGTCTAGGCCATCCTCAAACTTGCCATTCTCCTGTCTCAGTCTCTCAAAGTGCAGGGATTACAGGCATGAGCCACCACACCTCGCATTTGTGTTCTTCCACGCATGGAACAGCATAAGATCATCAGCAGAAGCATAGCAGATCCAGCTGCCCATCTTGGAGTTCCAGCCTCCAGATCTGTGAGCTAAATAAAATTCTTTTCTTTATAAATTGCCCATCTCATATGTTCTTTCACAGAACAGAAAACAGACAATTACCCTCAGCTATTCATTGATCGTGTCCATTTTCTCTTCTTCCAGGGTAGACATTTTTCTTTTCTCACTAGACTACATTCTCCAGCATCCCTTGCAGTTAGGTGTGGATATCTCACTAACCTCCAGGTGACAGAAAACAAGCAGCAGTGCTTTGTAGCACCTAGGCTCAGCCCATAAAAATTTCCTGTGTGTTTCCTCCCATGGCCTTTCTCCTTTTACCAGCTCAATGTGGGTGACACACTGACTTTGGAGGTATTCAGTAGACAAAAGACAGACACCCCTGGTACTTCAATCATCCCTTGTCAGTCAGTCCATTATTGAAAAGGAATCTCTGTTTTGGATTTTATAACAATAAGAATTAAACTTTTCTATACTGTTAAACCATTGGGATTTATCTGTTACATCCACATGCTTACCTCATTGTGAACATTAATTATGATTGTCAACACCTAGCAGATTAGTAAAGCACACTTCTGGGTGTGTTGGTGGGGTGTTTCTAGAGATGTTCAGCATGTAGGTCAGCATATTGAGGAGGGAAGAACCACTCTGATTGCGGGTGGCACCATCCAATAGGCTTCCAGCCCAGATGTAATGAACAGGGAACCAGGAGGAAGTTGTCTGCATTTGAAAAGATCCATTCTGCTTGAGGTGGTGTGTCTTCGGCTATTGTCTCAGCCTGTGGACACCAGACTTCAGTTTCTCCAGTGTTTCACTACAGACTCACACCAGTGACTCTCCAAGGACCTTCCAGACCTTCAGTCTCAGACTGGTACTTCACCCTTATCTTTCTTGTGCTGTGGCTTCCCTTCTTGGACTGAGCAGCTACTGGATCCTCTGGCTCTCCAGCAACAGACAGCCACTGTGGACTCTCCCACGTCTCATACTGTAAACCTAGTCAATACATCCCCTTGCATAACTTCATATACATAATAATATATGTTCCTACACTTATATAAAAAAGTGTACATAAATTTTATAGCAAAATTCACATACCTAAAATTCAAATAGCTCCATAATGTGAACCTTGCCATACTCATACATTTCCTCCAAAGCACTCAGCATACAGTCTTACACTGAGATGATATATAAAGTATAAGACATTTTATCACTTCAGAATTTATGCTATACACATTTACAGTATTTTCTACTTCAAGTATACCTATCTTTATTTTTATATGCAGGAATACTGATTTGTTTTCATTTCATTTTACTTTATTTTCAGTCTAACTTCTTACACCCCTCCTCTTCCCTCTCCCCCTTCTTCTCCCCTTCTTTCTTCTTCTCCTTGTCCTCCTTCTCCTCCTCCTCCTCCTTCTCTTCCTCCTCCTCCTTCTCTTCCTCCTCCTCCTTCTCTTCCTCCTCCCCCTCTTTCTCTTCCTCCTCCTCCTTCCTTAACTTCTTCTTCTTCCTATAGGCATTTCCCTTGCCATTCTCTAAATAATTTATGGCCAATATATCTCTCTTGAGATCCCGTGACCAAAATGACCCACACACAATATTCCAGATGTAGATCTCCTATTAATGTGTCGTGCTAACTACTGGAGTTTTGATGGATCTTTATAAGAGATAACACATTGGTCACTTTTCTTCCAAGCCCCAAAATGTCTCTCTGATTTTGGAAATAGTAAAATCATCTATTTTTAGTTGATGAAGTATAAATTAAGAACTTTGTAGAGTAGAACCCATTTGGAGGTTTGGCTTTATCTACTTCATTTGAGACCCAGTCCCCTAACCTGGAGTCATTTGAGTTTGGAAAATCTAAATGTAATAGTTTGGGGATTTCCTTCGTTACAATGAAGACTGTATCTAACATTTAGAAACAGAACTCGGAGTATTAAACCCTTTGAGAAGAAGAAAAATTTAAATTTCTCTAGATTTACCATTTATTTATTTATTGCTATTTTAATCCCTTATATGGAATGGAATTTAAGATAATCTGTGTCTAATATAAACTAAATTTTGGTGTTTTACATCTATACACCTAAGCCTCACAAAGACTCTGCTATTTGGTCAGGTTTTCTAAAAATGAGCAGAAAGCATACACTCTTTATTCCCATACAAGACAAAAATCCTACAGAAAATTCTAATTTTGATGTCAAACCCAGAGAAGTTTATTTTGCCATTTATTTCCTGTCCTCTAGTATGAGCCCCCAGTCACAACCTCCCAGGGACTGGGGCAGGAATGCCATGGCATGGGAAATATAACCCCAGCTGACTTGGAAACAAGGCCCCAAGAAACACTAGAATTGTGTGGTCAGACACGGTAAAGGGTAGGGGGCAAGCAGAGTTGAATGTGGATGAAGAGTTCAGTAAGTTTCAAGACACACAGTACACAGTGAAACTATTTGATAGATGAAAAGGAATGTAGAACAAAGTTTAGGAATAGTTCCACAGTTACGTAAGAGGAGTCCCCAAACCTTCAGCTGAAGCACAAGCAGCTGAGAAAGAAAAATAGAGGCTACAAGTACTGCTAGAAGAATACATTATCTGTCGAAGTGAAGACAATACCTGAAGATTTTTTTCAGGGAAAGACAAGCCCAAACATCTCCTCTGAATTGGTTTGCTTCTCTATCACCCCTGCTTTATTTAGTAGCAATCAGTCCAAAGCACTTCTGTGATGAAGAATACACTGTAGTAAAAGAGCTGCCATCAGACCTGATTGTGACACCACCATTACTGCCTAATTACCAGTTCTGTGACGTTGGCCAATATTCTCATCTCTCTGGACCTCAGAGAGGGTTCCGAGGGGTCAGACTGTCTGATCTCTAGAGTCCTTCCCAGTTCTCAAGTTCTCTGATTCCCTGACTCTTGACTTCAAAGTCTTTTTCTACCCTAATTTACATTCTTTAGTGCTGTCTATTACAAGTGCAGCCCAGATGGATTTCTAGGACCTGCCAGCTTCCAGAATTCGTCATCCAATAGAGGAAGCTGGCTTAGGAGCCTGGAATCAATGAAGCCCTATTGCTTTAAACGGCCTAAATTGAGATGAACTAGTAGGAGATTTTTCAGATGGTCTGACGTCCCTTAAAGTCTCAAAGCACCTTAGGGTTGGCCAGAAACTGAAAATTTAAGGTGAACTGATGAGTTATTTATTGTTTTCAGTAAGCATATCTCAGAACCAGCTTCATTTGGTGTTTATTTAAAGGAAAAGCAAATGTGAGGTCAGAGTGGAACCAGGAGATGTTATCTGCCAATCTTTCCAGTGCTGGTTTCAACAAACGGAATTTTCCTGGTTCATTTACTATGGTCCGAGGTGAAGCCTTATGATTGTATGCTAAGGTTGTGATTTGGTAACAAACCTTGAGTATATCTAGGTAAATATTAATGAGGATTCCAGAGACTACTGTGTAAACCTGGATGTTAATTTTATTAACTTATAGGGCTTTACATATCCTGGCCATGTATGTAGCACGACTGGTACATTATTTCCTACCAAATTAGCAGTTGATATTGTTTGTGGAGAAAAGAACCATGACAGAGGAATAAACACAAAGAGTTCATCAACTAAAAAAATCTTGAGAAATGCTTCTGTCACAGGAGTAGCCCCAATAAATAATTCATCAGCTCAGAGTCTCATATACGAGTATTAACCTTAAAATTTCAGTTTCTAGGAGTAGCCCTGCCAATGAGAATAGAATAAATGTTTCTTGGTACTTACAGACTTAATACTTCTTAACTATTTGTGACTGACCCCAAGGACCAATAAATGACAGGAGGTGTGGTAAACAGGACCCAGAAGAAAGGCACTTCATCACAGTTTTTCCAAATGTAATATGCATATTATTTGTGGTATGCAAGACAACTGTAAGAGACAAAATCCATGTGGCATATGTAAGTAACTCAGGTTATGATCTAAGTCACCTTTTATTTAGGTTATAAATATAATATTTCTATTGGTAAAAAGCATAAAGACTGAAAGAGGAATATATGTCAAGTATAAAGAGAGCAGAAGTGGCGGTAAATTTAAAGAGGTTAATATGGAGGGGGGAAGGAAAGGAGATTTTTGACACAATGCTGGTGAATGACCTGAAGATTTTGTTTTAAAATGCACATTGGGATTCAGTAGCTCTCTAATAGGCTTCCAGAGGATATTTATTTGGTCCCAGAGCCATACCTTGGGTAGCAAGGAGGGTTCTAGAATCATTCCACAACATCAGAGATGGTGTCCAGGTAAACTAGAGGTAAAATTTTTTATGACATTTAATTCTATTTATAAAAATAACATGGTTTTGCCTATCATGTTGGTATTATTTCTTTTATATCTAAATATACTTTAGCAAAAAATAAATGGTTTTCAAGGTAAATATTCAGTAATACTAATACAGGTACACATTCTAACAGCAAAAATCACAACATAGACTCCAACAAACTTACAGAAATAGTCTACCAGAAAGAGTAAACCCATACTGATTGTCTCATTATTTAGATCATGTGGTTTTGTTCTAATTTTAATATAGAGTCTTATATTATGAAGATTCTACATTAACTAGGCTTTTATATAATGAAGATCTTATATTCCATTTTTATGAAATTGATACTTTTAAATTTCATTTTAGAGATGAAGAAATCCGTAGAATTCTATGTCATTTGGGGGCTTTGGAAGACTGCAGGACATTATCACGTTTAACATCCTCTCACAGGGGAAATCTGCCATCCACTTTCTCCTAGGCACTGATGTTGCTGGGTGGTCTGTTCCTTGAACATTTTTGGTTAAACACTCCCTGTGCTTTGCCTCATTCATTGTTCATGTGGGTTAATACGATCAATAAGAATACTTTCTCCATCACACCCATCTTCAAAATGATTTCCTATATTTCTATCCTTATTCATTAAGTGTTGATTTTATCCTTGAGCCCTCAAGACACATTGTTTTGGTCAGTATCTTTTGGGGTACTGGTTCTCCATGCCTTCCATGTATGGGTCATTTCTGTCTAAATCAGTTTCTTATCTAAGGCAGATTAATAATAGTGTAGCACCAAGCAACCTTTACAGTTTTCTCAGTGGATAATAATAACCTATCAAAAGAATATCCATTATGATGACCGTTTCATGCTCTCCTTTGTAGTAAGACCTTGTTACTGAGCTCCGTATGCAGTAAGAGAAGATTGACTCCTAAGAATTGAAGTCATCAATAAGTTTGATCTCATGGTCTTAGAAACCTTGGGATAACTTAGTTTAATTGGGAAAGCAACGCTGCTGACATAAATCCAAACAAATTTACGGGAAGGTAGGGTCATTAAAATAACCCAAGTGCTTAGACAAAAACAAATAATCTTGGAAAAAATAATTCTGTACTTATAGGGTAATAAACACTTGAGGAAACATGCAGAAATAGAGATGGCAGATACAATATACCCAAAAGATAGACTTCATAAGTAAGCTTGTCAAAGAAAAAAATGGCAAAGAAATGAGCTGCAAAGATTGAAATAAAGATAAAAATGTTCATCTTCTTTATCTCAATTATCTTTATTTATCCCTCTTGTTTGGTGTGGTGCATTGCAGCTGAATTTCAGATTATATTTCTGAGAGTAATAAAATGGCATATAGCTCTCGGGGCAAGTCCATTTACTCACTAGGCTTATCAACAAAACAGTATGGTGGCAATAGTATGGTAGTAGTATTGGAAAGGCTATTTAACAAGATGACTAGAAAACTGGATTGTAATACCAAATTTGCCACTGTCTAATTGTGCGGAAATGAGAGTCACTCACCACTAAAGATCTTGGTTTTCTCCTGATAAAATTACATTAAACCACGGATCCCAAGAATTGTTAGAGCTCAAAAAGACTTGAGTCTTACTTCTACTTCTAAGCTAGAGCTAGAACAGATTTTTTTAAAGCTTTCTTCTAATAAAAGAGCTCTGACTTGTAATTACATGCAAACAAAAATATCACAAAAGTATGTTAACCTTTAAAATATGTTACACGCTTATTATTTCCTGGATAATATATATTTATGGTCAAGAAATCAGTTATGTGTTTCTAAACTGATGATATCAGAGATTCCTTCAGACTCTAAATTAAGGGTGACTTTTTTCAAGTCACTATTTTGAACACATCATCTCTATCCATCTATATATCTATATGTGTATATGTGTGTGTGTGTGTGTGTGTGTGTGTGTGTATGAATCTATCTGTTAACAATTGAGTCTAAAACTAGGATAGATTATGTTTACTAAGCTAGAGCAAGTTTGGAGGAAAGATGTTGAAGAAACATACCAGTGTTCCTTTGACAGAATCATTCCCTCAGTGATACAGAAGCTCCATTTTATCAGTCAGACTTTTAAGGCTCTTGAAATTGACTCCATGCTAATCAAATGAGTGATGGTTCACAATGATAAGTATGATTTCAACAACTAAAAAAAAAAAACTCTTGAGTCTGGAATAACTACTCGATGTAGTCTCTTCTGTATGAATAACCAAATCTGATGTGGTCTTTGCATGCTTGGATTAGAGCCAGAGAGATAGAGCTGGATGATTTTAAGTCTTCAAAATTTGAGGAGTGAACATATGTATTTTCATTATAAATAGGTAAAATTTAAGAGGACACGTATGTAACCCAGACAGACTAGTCTTCTCTGGATGAGGTTAGAGGCACTAAGATTTGCTCTTCCTTTCTGTCTTCACTTCTTGTTTCCTTGAAAACTACCACTGTTAAGCTACAATACAGGGCTCTTTGATCTGGTAGAGAGCAATATCATTTTTTAGATTAACTCTTCTTAAAATGGCAGCTGAGCCCAGGGCAGCATGTTGGCCATGTGAATTTTATTTAGGTGACTCTGTGTGGAGGCTCTGAGCTTGTGCTTGGTGAACCATACTGACAGAAGATGCTAACTGGGTGTATTTGTGTGCTGGCCTTACTACAGGAAGGACGGGCAACCCATTGGTCTTATCTGTGAGCTGTTCTGTTGATAGTCTGTCATTGCTGTCCAGAAGCCTTGAGGATTCTCGGCACTGCTGTATCTAGAACCAATGGTGCTTCTAACACCTTTGGTTCTTTAGCTGAACAATGAACTTTACCTATAATATCAAAAGGTTATTCTTTGTCAACAATGCTGAGCTAATTTTCTTGCTGACTGAACAGGCAGAGATGAGTCTGTGAGGTCTAGAATTCCACATTCAAGAATGCTACTTCCAAAATAAGGATAGATTGTATTGTCACCTTATAGTCACCCCAACAGCTGGAGAAAAGAAGTTAAAGTAGCCTCATTCTGTTTCCAGAAGTGTTTTATAGCAACCTCTTTGGAACCTACCCATGAATCTGCTAGCTTCTTCCAGCAGAAAGGAGAGTCCTTTCTTTCTCCAGATCATCTCTGAACACCTGACTTCAGGCTTGCCCACTGACGATACAGCCACACTGTTGGCATCGCCTGGAGATACCAAGGGTGCTCACCAGGACTTCTGCCTTTGGGTTCCCTCTGGATACCTATCCAGCTACCCTGCAAGTTGCTCCCTGACTATTTAGGTTTTTGTTAAATATAACCATCTTATAAGCCGTGTTCACTGACCACCCTGCCCAAGATCCCATCCCCACTGCCTCATCGCCTTTTATTGTCCATGCTTTATTCTTCTACATAGCACTTCTCACCACTCAATGCAGTGTAAATATATGATTAATATATAAATGCATTTTATACAGAGTCCACTAAAAATGCATACACACTTTAGGAAAAGAAAAATAATAAATGTCTGGAAGCAGGTGGCCACCACTTTACACACCTCTTGTAATTGTAGAGGCCAGAAGCAACTTGTATTAATCTCATGATGTCTCAATAAATTTAATATTAAAGTGTTTATACAAGTTTTTCTTTTCCTGAATCGTATATTTTTGGTGGGCTCTTTATTTTCATTGTCTGGTTCCTACAACTACAGAATGTGTTTCATTAGAGAAAGATTTTATTTATTTTATTTACTACAGTGCCCCAAGAACCTAGAATTGTATCTGGTATATAATAAACAATCAGTAAATATTTCTTTAAAGGAGCAATGAGAAAGCCTTGGTTTGGGTTTCTGGTTGGTAATCAAGGTCAGTAGTTCCTGATACTGGGTGCCATCAGAACCACCTAAAGGAACTTAAAAACATATCCAATTCTAGGGCTTTACCTTTGATCTATTGGAACAAAATATCTGAGGGAAGAATGTTCAGTACCCTCTAATTTTAGTAAGCCTCTTGAGATTTGTGATATGCAGTCAGAACCTGTGGTCCAAGCCACAGTTTCAGGAATATAGGAGAAAATACAGGTAGTAGTTACCATAAGGATATTAAAGTTATCCTGGATTTGATGTGCAACTTTGTCATTTGCTTGTTATTATGATTTGTAAAACCCTCGCAAGCCTCAGATTCCTCATACTTAAGATGGATAGATAACAGTATCAGGCAACGTCAAGCACCTTCCGGTTCCCAAGGCATATAAGAGTCAGAAATGCAAATTGTCTCTCTGAACTATAGGACAAAGGACATGAGGGCCGAATGCTGGCACTCACACAGTGGTACAGTTCTGCAGCATCAGCCTAGAGCTAGGGCATCAGCTATTTCTGGACTCTTGTTTAAACCGTAAGAACCACGATTACAGTGCTCAAATGGTTTTCCTTTGATCAGGAGGGGCTGAGGGCCTATGAATAGATAGAACTCTCAGAATCAGGCTGACATCTACAGTCTGACTACATGGATGACCCTTCTTTATCAAACACTCAGGCTACAGAATAAAATCATCTGACATACTCTCACAGCTCTGTTATTTGAGCTGGAACATAACACAGGAAATGAACATTGCTTCGAGCTTAATTCACAATCTCTGACAACATTATCTTTCAATTTGGGCTTTAGGAAGAATTTCGCTTTTTATTCCTTCTTGATAGAAAGTCCCAAAAGAGATCTGTTCAGCAGCAGATTACTGGAGGTGTGAGCAACCCTGTTAGCCAGTAACAGTAGTAATATTAACTGTAACTAATGTATTTGGGATTAGTGAATATAATACCAGTGTAATTCCACAGCAATTCTTAAACTCATTTCTATAAAGACACCTTTGGATTCCTATATATTAGCTTTGGTATAAGATACATACTGTTTATTTACATGAACATACTTAGTAAAAAAGGGTCTGACTTGCCTCCTGTTTTGCTTCTCATTATTAGTCTTGTGTGTTACACATCACAGTTCACATTCGTGCAGTGAAATCTGTGCTGTTGTGGTTCACGGCTGTCTTAAGCATTTGGGTGAAATGTCTTTTGAGAAAAGATACAAGTGTCCCATCACACACAAAGTGGACCACAGAGGCATAGACCCCATGCTGCATCAACACGTCATGATCATTTGATAGCCACCATATTAACTGTGCCCTATGTGTCTTTTCCTCCACTGCAATACAGCACAACTAGACAGGAGGCACCTAAAGATGTAATTTAAAAATTTAGAACTCTTTCTCGATGAGAAATTACTAGACATAAGAAGAACACATTTCCAGTGACCCAATTTGAGAAAGGCAATTAATTAACTATTCAAAAATGTCACTTCGAGAAAAGCCTTTGTCAATATTCTGAAATTTCTTTTATAGATTTGTGATTAACTTCTAATTATAGACTAATTACCCTCTTCATTATCATAGAAGATCTTGTGTGTTGATGCAGAATCTATAAATGATGCCAGTGAGACAAGTGTGGCTGTGATGTGCTCCCTTATTGTCTAATGGGTCTCTTTCTCCATGTGAGCAAGGAAGAAAGAGAAGGCAGGCCCCAAGCCACCTCAGCTTGCGAGACCTGGTGTTAAGATGCAGTGACAGTATTTTCAGCAATCAGGAAAAGGACTCCAGTGAAATTTCTGATTTTACTTCAAAGAGAAGGTGATTGAGAAAGGAAAAATGGGCTTTGTTTTCAGATAGCATATTTGAGGTGAATTACTGCAGTGTCTTTGAGCAGAAGGGTGTGTGTGCGCACATCTGGGCTAGAGGGACACAGAAACAGGGGTCGGGGGAGAGAGAACCCATGTGTGTTTGAGAATTTGCCTGCCACTGAAAGAGAGAAAATATTTGTTTCATCAGAAAAATTAAATGAAAATTTCAATAACAGAGAGGACAATGTTTTTACTGAGAGATCTCAATCATATTTGGTGGCCTGCTTTCTCACATTATTCTAAAAATGTACTTCCTTTCTTAAAGTAAATAATATTATCATTCCTTTCTGCTAAGTGAATGGAAGTTTTATTCTATAAGTCTGAAAGTGACTTCTTGTTTCATTTAAGTCAATAGAAAGACAAAGTACCTTACCATACTGTGTTTGACCCAAGAGAACAAGAAGCTTTAAACTCCCTTGGGTCTCACAGCACTGTCCTGGAAACTTCTAGTGAAGGCTGGATACACCTTCTTTGAGGCACTCAGGTGAAGAGTCAGGTGTTATCCACCAGAATGTAAGTTTCCGAGAACACAGCATTTCCCGATGTCTGATTTGTTTACTGCCTGGTTCAGTACTGTACTCAGTGCAGTATCTTGTTCACATCAGATGCTCAAGAAATATTTTTGGATTAAAGTACATGTCCTGTTTTTGTTGACTTTCTGAGATCCATTTTTCCAAGGAAAACTCTACAACAGAAATTTTTATTCCTTGCCTCTTTCTCCCTCTTTTACACATTCTCTCTCTCTCTGTCTCTCTGTTCCTCTCTCTCTCTCTGTCCCTCTCTCTCTCACTCACTCTCTCTGTCTCTGTCTCTTCCTCCCTCTCTCATTCTCAATTGGTACACTGTGAGATTTAACAGTATATATTTCTAGGACCCACAATCATATAATCATATATTACAGTTTTTGATACAAAACATATAAATATATTTAAAAAACCAATTATCATAATGACGCAGTAAGAGAAGTCATAGAAAGGAGTATCAGAAGAATCGCACCTGAGTAAGAAACTTATAGTCTCTCCCTCTGGGTAGTTTGTTTAAAATAGTGCAAAGTGACATTTCCTTTAATTTTAGAAACCAAAAGCTACTTGATGATGGGAGCAGATGATAAACCAGCCTTCAGGCCACCAAGGAGTTTTATAAACTAAAGTTAAATACTATTTACCCCACCAACCTTCATACCCCTCTCCTATTTTTCCAGTAGTTATGAAGTCATTGGCTAAACATAGTTTAAGTCATCAGTTGAAACAACTTAGAGCTTTGCCAGTGGCAAGAAGCACCCTTATCCCAGGCCAACCCAAGATCTGCCTTCTTTTTCCATATTGTTTATTCATTTTATTTCTATAAAAATTGAACATGAAAAAACTTGTCAATATAATGTAAAAGGTGGAAGCATTTGGGGGCATAAAATGATAATTCAATGAGGCTGTTAACTGAATGATCTTCACACATGTTATGCAAGAGGTAGGATGCACATAAGTTATTATAGACCTGAATGAATGATCCTTACTTGTCTCTCTAATCATGGTAAATAATTGAAACAAAGCTACTGAATAAGACAAGGATTTCTCCAGCAGAACCATTCACAAACTTGATAAAGTTGCCACATTTAAAGTCCAGTAGATCTGAACTTCTCTAGACATGCTTACAAGAGAATTTACTAGAAAAATTTGTACTTCTTCTAGAACAACACTTGGAAACTTCTTCCTTACATGCTATATTGACAAATCCTATGGAAAGCTTAATTACAATAAGATGTGGGCTTAGTGATCCTAGAATCGTCCAAAGAGAAGTTAATCATCTAATTCAAATGTGTATTGGCACCAGGGTCTGAGATTCTTAGGTGCCCTCTCCCCAGCAGAATGCAAATAAGTCAGTCACTGTGGCCAGAATGCCCTCCTTGTTGAAGAGAATTTGGATGTACATGGTGACATTTGGTGTGGTGGGAACATGTAGCAGAGTAAAACAGCTCAGTTCATATCCAGGATACAAAAGAGACAACAGGAGACCAGGGTCCCATGATCTGCAGGGGAACACCCACAATGGCCCAAAGACCTCCCACTTTAACCCACCTCTTAAAGTTTCCACTGCTCCCGAATCATGCTAAAACGAGGACCACACTCCTAAAACATGTGCCTTTGGCAGACACTCAAAATCCAAATCATAGCATATGCCATCAAGATACTACTAACAATTCTCGTCCAACCATTATCCACCAACTTCCCAGTCATCTCTCCTAGCCCATTAAAAAGCTGCTTCTGGCTAAGAGTTTTTCTCTAAGCTTCTACCTCTTCATCTTTCCTCATGACTTTGACATATTCAGGGACAAATTATTCAACATGCTGGCATCTGTGGACTCCTCAGCTCTAACAGTTTTCCTTTCCCTGTGGTTTAAATACTCACCTTCTTTCCATACCTTTTATTCGCTTCTAATTGCCCTATATCTAAAATCCCAATTCCAAATATTTTTCTCTTTGACCCCCATCTTTTATGTAGGTATTGCCCTCTTTAACAAGCTTTCAGCCCATCAAGATTCTCACGCCCCGACTCACTCACTTGATCACTATAATTCCCCACTCCTGGTCAGCCCAGATTTCATGACTCTTCATTCTTATCATTACTTTGCCAAAACATTCTCTCCACATATTTACTTTTCTGGCAATACTAAAACTTTGGATAATTTCTCTCTTCCTACTTCTGTGTTCCCACATCCCAGTTAGGTCCTGGGCACAAATGTAGATAAAAACTAGTCTCACTTTACAAACATTCTCTCACACCTGAAATTTGCTGTCAACGATCTCTGTAAATCTTAGGATTTTTTTATAGTCTCACTGCATTTTTCCTGAAAAAAATTTTTATTTCTTTTCCTCTTTCCTCAAATCACCCATTAACACTAATTTATGTAATCGGTTGGTAATTTTTCTCTAGAAATCATCAACAGATAGTAGGTATGAGATTGGAACAATATCATCTTCCTAATAATAACACTTGCTTATCTTGTCTGCCTGCTCTGGTCTCTAATAGTGAAGGCTAAGTTCACATCTTTCCGGTCATCTCAAGCACTTTACTCTTCCACTTGGCCACTTCTTCTGTTATACAATCAATCTTCTTCTATTTGTTTACTTATTCTTCTCAGCACACAAACATTTTTTTGTCATTTTCTGTCTTAAAGGCATGCACTCACACACAATATGCCCATTGACCACATAGTCCTTGCTAGACTCTGCACCATTTATCTGCCCTCTCATAATAATCAAATTTCTTGAAATAGTTGCCTACATTAAAATGCTGTCCACACTTCCTTATATTCAGTCTTTAATTCATTTCAATCTGCTGCATGATCTAGCTGTATTTCCATCATATCAAGATTCTTAGTGATAACTTTGACTAATCACTTGATTAATCAAGAGACACCTCTCTGTCCTGTCACACTGAAATCCTCTTTACTATTTGACATAGATACCATCACCCTCCTGTTCTGGCATTCTACTCTCTGTATTGCGGCCTGCCCCACACACCTGTGTCTGCCTCCTTCATTGACCACTTACTCGCTTCCCATGTCTCCTGCTTCTCTTCTGTCTGACATCTCAATAAGGCAGATCCTGAGGGCTTCATCTTGAGCTATCTTCTTGCTCCACACATATTTTCCAGGTGTACCACAAATCATTTGGCTTTAAGTAGCATAACTATTCTAATGACTTCCACATTTATTTGTCTGGCCCGGACCTGTACTTTGAAATCCAGACTTGAGACACATCCAAATTCTAATTTGACAGCTCTGCTTGGAAAATTCCCAGACATTTGAAACTTCCATACATAAAATGTAACATTCCATTCCTGTGTCAAAATTGTTACCTCCTCACTTCTACCCTCTCTGTCTCAGTTAGAATGGCATCCCATCAACACTAATTCTTAAGCCAGGAGGTCCCCCACATCTAATCTATTTGCAAAGTCTCTTGATTATATTTCCAAACATAATTTACCTGTGTCACCTTGATCCAAGCCTTTATCAACTCTCACCTGAAATACTTAGCATGAAAACTAGTCTTGCCATTTCTAGTCTTCCTCTCCTCAGATCCATTCTTCTAATAACCCTAAGCACATCTACATAAACATGCATCAGCTTGTGTCATTTCCTATCTAAAATTTCTAACTATTTTTCATAGCACACAAAATCGGACCAAATTTCCTACCACTGCCCCCAAGACTATCCATAAACTAGACAGTTCCAAATAGACCTTATAACATGCTATTTCTCACTATGTTCTAACCATACCATCTTTCAATTCCTGGATATTCTAAGCTTTAATCTGTCTCAGAGCCTTTGTACATTCTATGCACTTTGCTGGGGACCCACACTATAATACCCTTGTTCTCTATATATATCTCCTTCTGCTTATTTGTCAAAGTAATCTTAATTTCAATGTCACAGACTTCCCCTTATGGACTCTATCTAAAGCAGCCCTCTCCTCCTCCTCTCCCCACAAGAATTAGCTATCGTAGCCCTTGGTTGATTTCCTTAATAATATTTAGCACAATTTGCAATTATTATGACATACATTTTAAGTGTACTCATTTGTATTCAATCTGCTTATTCATTGGAATTTATGTGCTTAACTGGGGGAACTTTGTTTGACCTGTTAACTCAGCGTTATATTCCTTATGAGAGTGTTTGGCACATGCAAGTTTCTGAAATTGTGTTTCTTGAGTTAGTAAATGAATGCCTTCAAACAAAAAATTAGAGCTAGCCTTTCATAGCCACGCAACAATCACTTTCGGAGGAAGAATTTTATAGGGAACAAAATAGAAAATCTCCCTAAGGAACTTAATTAGACCTTATGCTTTGGTAAAAAAGTCTCAGATTCTCCAGAATGCTCTCTGTTTATGTCTACAGGTGAAAGGAAAGAGGAATGGAGAATCATGTTTGGAAAGGGTTGGTGAAAACACAGCTCTCTCGAAGGAGGCTACATCTTCTAACTTAGAATCACATTGCCTGCAGACACAAAAGATCTTCCTTTTGTCAAAAGTGTTCTTATTTCTGCCAGTGATTCCTCTCTTCCATCCCTTACTCTTTCCTTTTGTGTATTTCCAAAGTAACAGCCACAGAAGGGGCAATCAAACAGAAGAAACATATCTGCCAAGTCACTTGCCCAGGATGGGAGAAACAACAGGAGAAAAAGAAAAAAAAAAAAAAGCAGCAGAGGAAACAGAATAGGGATTTAAAAAAAAACAATACAAGACTGTCAACATTATATATCCTTATTATTAATTCTGAGCTTGCAGGCATCAAGTTATAGAGGAAAGAGTATGTACTGGTAGATTAGTGTCCCATAGCTGCTGTAACAAACTACCACACACTTAGTGGCTTAAAGCAACACAGATGCATTATCTCAAAATTCTAGAGATCAGAAATCCAAAATTGGTCTCAGTGGGATAAAAACGATGTGGCAGCAAAGCTGTATTCTTTCTAGATGTTCTAGTGAAGAATCTGTTCTAGCTTCTACAGGCAGTCTTACTTATTTTGCTCATGGCCACATCATGTTGGCCTTGCCTTCTTTCTTCATGTCTCTTCCGACCCTGACCTCCTTCTCACTCTTACAAATATTCTCGTCATTACCTCAGACCCGCTCTGATAATTCATGATAATCTCTCTGTCTGAAAACCCCTCACTTAGCATCTCCAAATGTAATGACACATAAATAATGACACAATATATAAATTATTGTTTGGCTGGTGGTCTCATGTTGGCTTGACATGTATCTCTTTCCACAAGTAGCTGGAATACAAGAGAAAGGCTGATATCAAAGGAAAAAAGCTTACAACCATAAGCAATCTTAGTTTTACATTTTTGAAAACCTGTAACCTCAGAAGGCATGAATACATTCAGTACATTATGGAATCAGCAATCATGAGTGTCACAGCAATATGGAAATCTTTGTCTCTTAATTCAGTTTTGTATTAAGAGCATCTTTTAATAAGAAAAACTTTATTGTTCTATCTAGAGAACTTAACCACTGTGAACATATATAATAGCATATTTAGATTTTAGCCTTTTGATGACAACCAATGCAAACATATTGTAATAACATATTTAGAACTTAACCTTTTGATAACAACCAATGTAAACATATTATTATAACATATTCACCAGTATTTATTTGGGTGTGTCTCCCATAAGGCTATAGAGATTACTGAGGGTCCCCTTAGTGAACAAAGGCTGGAATAATTGTTTTCCAGGCAGCTGCTCCTTTATTCACCAAACGAGTCTTGTCTAGTAGTTTTCTCAAGCCTAAGTGGTCCCTATTTTAGTTATTTTACCAATGAAAGACTCCCAAGTTATATGTATGTGTCATTACATTTGGAGATGCTCAGACACTAAGCAGTCTAGACAATGTCACACTAAAAATTAAAGGTTAGACATTAATAATGTACAAGGTATGTCTACAGGCAGGTACATGCTTCTTTGGCACACTATGGAAGGATAACAAATTGTGTCATCCAATAGCTGGTAACTACATAAAGATGGCTGACTAAAAAGCTATTCTATGCTAGGCTAGACATTTACAGGTGTTTCAAAGATAATAATGTCATCATGATTGTCATACTAAAATGATACATGATCCTTGATCTCAAACCTTCTCTATAAAACTTTATGATTGTTATTTGATAACATTTTATAGAGGTTCAACTTGTAAGACAAAAATGCCTGGTAAAGAAATAAGTTCATTGGTTATACTATATATCTCAAGGTGCTTGAGATTCAGATAAGGTTGTAAAATATAATACTGATGTAACCGATCTTCTCTCCTGGGTGTTCAACTACTGAGGTTTAGAGACCAAAACTAGAAAGACAACTGGGCTAAGAGGATAGCCAATACTTTGGCATTGGCCCTCTGAGGTCAACAAGGACCCAGGACATGAGGGACCTTTCTACAAGCTCCTACCGCTTTGGTGAGTCACCCAACCTCCTGAACAGGAAGATTCTTAGACACCAGAGAAGGAGTCAATTAATACAGCCAAAAAGGAGGGTCACTTGAGAGGGAAAAGTCTCCCCTGCTTCCACAGGAAGCCACGTGGTCAAGCCAGACCATGACCCATCCTGGCGGCTGACCCTGACAGAGGAGCTGAGAGTCTCTGCACGTGGTTCCAAAAGTGATGCCTGTGGAGCCTAAACTGACCTTGATAGATAGCAAGAGGCCAATTTTGATTAACATGGGTCTCACTTTTACTTGGTCTTAAACACCCAGCAGAAAAGTATAATAAAAAGATATATAAAACAATACCATAGCTAGATGTGGTTCTTTTTCCTATCTGTCTTTCCATTCTAGTGCCATGCTTTGGTTATACATGCTTTAATTTCTTAGAAAATTTGTGTATTCTCACCTAGAGGATGCTAAGCTTCAAGTGATCATACAGATGGAACCAACTACAAATATGCTGGCCTCCTTTCACTGGGACCCACTGGATCGACTTGTGAAGGGAGTTCATAACTGCTAAACTGCAACATGACTTGTATGCAAGACCCATCAGATTAGCTCTCCAGAGGTCACTGACTGCGGTCTCCCTGACACTGACCCTTCTCAGCTTGAAGCAGCTAGATGGAAACTTCATCCATTCTCCCCTAACTGCAGTTAGGGTTACCTCTTCAGAGGGGTGAATATTATAGACAGCTAAGGAAGGTAGAAATATTATAAGCAGTCAGACAGGGTTGAGGCCTCAATGGAGTCAATATACAAGAGGAGAAGACACTACAACTATGTCTGGAGGCGCATCCACTGAAGGTCAGGCCTCAAGATAAGGCCAAAGCATAAACAAAGAACTAAAGATTACACTCATCTGATCTGATAAAGTCTAGGTCACCCAGGTGGGCAACCAAGACCTCCAGATCCACCCCATCCTGGAAGTCTTTATTCTTTCCATGTCTATTTGCATGTGACCTCCTTCCCCATTGGATCAATATAACCTAAGCAACTATATTTGCAATATTATTGGTTAATCATCATTTTGACACACATGGTACCCGCCTCGTAATTTTGCTCTATAAAACTTCCCCTGAAAAGAGAGCTCGTTGCCAACCCGCTTGAGTCCCCTCCTGTCTCTCAGGAGCTCTCTTTCTCTCTCTCAATACATTTCCTACTCTTAAAAAAAAAAAAGACCTCTAATTTAATTGCATCTGCAAAGTCCCTTTTGCCCTGTAAGGTAACCTGTTCATAGGTTCTGGAGATTAGGACATGGGCAAATTTGAGTAATCGGTATTTGCCATTCCACAACTGGGTTTCAATTTTAGTTTTATCACTTACATACTACTCTGTTTCAAGCACTATGTCAAGCACTATCAAATATTATTTCACTTAATCCTCACAAAATCCATGAAATACAGGTGCTCTTACCTGCATTTTATATATGAGGAAACTTGGGATTGGTGATATGAAGACATGTGGTCTTGTGGTCCTATGTTCATAACTCTGGTAGTAGGGAAATATAAACCTATGTTTGCTTAGCACCAAATCCTCACACATGCCTGCTGTGTGTGTAGAGCTTCTGTTATTTTCAGGCCAACAGGGAACTCTATAAATGACTAAGCAATATTTTTTTGTATAGTAAATGCTACTACTTGAAACAATTATATGATTCCTCTGAGCGTTTGAGTTCTTCATATGACTATATATTCACACCTCCATTTGTTAATATTTACAAATGCCCAATATGCAACTAGGTACGGGCCAAGAACTTGAACACTCTACTAAAAGCTACTGCCCAGTGTAAAGGAAATGATGAATTAGTTCAGAGCCCAAAGCCCAAAGGATGCCACTGAATATGAGTTCTCTTCTCTTGTTTCTTTTTTAAACTATAAACTCCTCAAACTTTTTCCTGTTTGTCTCACTGTGTTGTTATCACTGCAATTAGCACATAGTGGTGATCCTATTTAACATTTGTTGAACTAGATCTACTTCTCTGTGGATTATATCTGATCAATGGCAAAGTAATGAATTTTTATATTCTACCTTTCCAGTGGGTTGTTGGTAATTAAGTTGTAATCTGAAGAAGTTCAAGAATCACGATTTTTCAAGCAACAATTGGATGTTAAAACTGGACAGGTTTATTTTCACCATTTACTAACCCTGCTTCCCAACATGAAGAAAATAGGTATATGTATGAATGTGGGGAGTGAGTGAGTGATAGGGTGGGAAATGGAGAGGTGAGTGAATCCTGCTACTAGTTAAGAAATACTGGGGAGAGCCAAAGATGCTAAAACTTGGCCAAAGGGTAGCTACGATAATCATCTACAGATGGACCCACATATGCAAAACAGAAAAAAATCCCATGTCAGCAGAATCACATTACTGCAAATATTCTCTGTCATTTGGGGTAAGAGGTTTTCCATCAATTTCCTATCATTCTTTTACCTTTTTACTTCCTACTCTTTTGTATCACCATTACTTATGTTTTTCCTCATTTCTTGTCTTGATACGCTATCTATTTTAAGAAATCCTCACTATAAAAATACAATGAAGTTATATTTGGGCCTTTTGTCCTTTTCTCCAAAAAAAGGATTTATAAAACCAAATTTTCAGTCTCAATCTCTGAAATCTTTGTACTAGAGTGCTGGTGAACTTGCCATTCCTTCAGACCCAAGCCAGGCTACTGAGGTAGCAACATTAGCCTGTTCTGGAACATCATCTCCATAACTTGGTACCAACTGTCAGGAACTCACTGGGGTCCTGTAGGTCCAATCTAAAAGTCTTCATAATATAAGGAACAGCTTGGAGAAAAGCTTATGAGAAAAGCAAAGAAAATAGAGTCTTCTTTGGATCATACCACTGCTAGTAAGATTACAGTAGATCAGAGGAGGATTTACACTGGAAGATGGAAGCTGAAATCTCTTAGTACTAAAAAATAACTTCTCTAAGGATTGAATATGATGTCTTTGTTTTAGGTTTTAACATTATAGTCGTTAATGTTAAGTGATTAAGTCTAAACAAGTGTTACACGACTAAGTCACTAATAAAAACCTTAAAAAACCTCAAGTCAAACTAGAATGTCTCTAAATAAAACTCCTAACAAATTGTAATTCCTTTTTCTACTCTGTTTTACAACTGAATTTCACATAATTCTGGGGTTGTGGAATTAAGCCAAGGTCTTAAGAGATCATTGAAGTAGACATTAGAAGAACTGATTTCTGGTCTTTTTTTTTTTTTTTTTCTGTGAATAATCTGTGAATAACACCTGTGTGTTATTAGAAATGACACAATTACTGCATCTCGTTTTTTCTTTGCCAAATGAATAGATTAAACTAGATATGAATTAAGACACCTTTAAATCACTAAAAATGGATGGCCAATTTTCTTTAGAAAAAGGTTCACTCATTTATTTGAAGCCTGTATTTTGTAGGATATTAATTAAAATTACATGAAAAAATAGTTCTGTGGTTCAAACAAACGTGAGAAGTACAGACGTAAGCAAACTTCATCAGATTTCTTACTGCAGGGTATTTCTGACCCATTAATATGTAAGTATGTTTCCTGTGGTCATTTAGTCCATAGACAGCTATTTATCAAGTATTTTCCATGCATCAGACACTAAAGATACTCTGCTGAGAAAAACCAGGCATGGTGCTTGTCTCCTTCTGCTTCTCATTCACAGTCTAGAGAAAATTCAGATATTTATCACATAAAATATAGAAATAAAACATAAAATTACAATCGGCCTGCTTTGGAGAGCTACCCAGTGTTATAAAGTATGCGTAAGAGGAGATTTGAATCTGATTAGGGAAAATCAGGGAGAACTTCAGCCTTTATAATGGCACAGAGAATTGAAGAATGAGTTTAGATTGGAAATAAAATGTAAAGACATAGGCAATGAAACAACATGTGGAAATGCCTTGTGGTTACCACGGTATATGAGAGCCGGGGGGGGGGATCTAAAAATCAGAGGCAATCTGTAATATTTCTCTCATTATTTGCTGTAGAGACTGCATTCCCCCTGGGGGGGGGGGCTTGCAGAAATCATATTCCCTGGAGGAGAGTTCGAAAAACACTTCTTTAGAGGATATGGTACTTTGGTTCACAAACACAATCCTTTCCATTATTATGGTCATAAACCAAACTGAATAAGAACAAATCAAATTTCCCCACAAGGTCAAGATTGAACCTAACCATTGCATTTGATTCGGGTCTCACTCAATTCAGTTTGACGCCAGAATCATGGAAATGGATTAGTACTGTCTTAGATCCCGCCGAAAGGAACTTGTTTCCAAAATGCCAAGTAGGTCCTATTGCTCGTGCTCAAAGCGCCAGAAGCAGACCACTTTCCCATTTGTTGGCAGGATCTCTTAGCTTCATAAAGTAAAGAAGAAGAGAAGATAATGAGTGTGCAGGTGGACATTAAAGATTTCCTAAGAGATTAGAAAATACCAGTGAAGATTTTTGTATCTTACATATTGCGGAAAAGGTCCTATATCTGAGACAGACCCCAGTAATTTTGGAAATTGTGAATGTGAGTGTGCAAATACTGGGTGGGGGAAGATCAGACAATAAGGAAGAAAATTTCTTCAAAGATTACAGCACTTTTTCTACTTTCTTCAGAGGTGGAGGACAAATCATTTGCAGAGAAAACTTAAAGATATATTTCTTGGTCCAAGTGAAGGAAGAAAGGAGATTTTTGATAAAATGAAGATTTTCTTCTGGCAATAATTAGGAGCTAATAAGTCTATGTAGTCTATGAGGGAGAATGCTTTAGCATTCATACAAAACAAACACACAAAGAAAAACATCTACTGTGGCTTAAAGATAGGACTCATTTTTCTCCACAAGACTGAGGGGAGGCAACTATTAACTTTAGGGGACCCGGCATTATTTCTTTAATTCTCTTTTCCTTTCCTTCATGATCAGAAGATGAGTGCCAATTACCCAAATATCACATCTACGTTCAAAGCAGAAAAGCAATTTTCCTCTAGCGATGCACTCAGGAAATCTCCCTTACCATTATTGTCCACAGGGTCCTAAGATATCCATAGCAATAAGAGAGGCTAAGAAGTGACATGATAAGCAGAGACTTACTCGGACAAACCTTCATTTATCTCCAACACCCAGGCACATCACCGTTCAACAAAACGGGGTTCCATTAGCAAAGAAAACAAAAACAGAGGGACACTGGATAGGTGCAAAATGATGTTACAGATGGTGCAGATTTTAAAGAGTTTGTTGTTGCTGCTGCTGCTGTTATTGTTCATGTTTTTTCTTTGTTTCCTTAGTGGGGTCCTGGAAATTTGAGGCCCAAAGTCCAAGTGAGTGAAATACCATGAAATCACCTTTTTGGTTGGATGTGAGCTGATTTCTGCAATAAAGTTTTGGTGCCCAAGTCCCCAAACACTTCCCTTCCAGCATTCCAATGGAGAAGCTACTTCATAAAAACTCTGTAGGAAGCTTATTAAAATATGCATTCTGGGGTGTCCACCCTCAGAGAGTCTAAGTCAGTAGGTCTGTGTTAGCACAGAAATCTGCCCTTGTGACGATGCCAAGGTGATACTCCTGCACAGACAATTTGGAATGTTTGGCCTGTGGAAAGGATGAGCCTGAGGATTATGAGAACATACTGAGCGTGTTGGTTCTTCCTTCCCCACCTACCCACCCATACCCACATTAAAATATTTTTCTGTTGTCCTGAAGTCTTCAAAATAATCTTGTCAGAGATTGGTCTTTGCTTGCTGAGTGAATAAAAGAATAGTCCTGGGGCAAAACTGAGGGTAGGGCAAGAGTTTGTGGGAAACAGTTTTCGACAGCAAGGAGAGATTTCAGAGAATCAGCCAGCAGTTTAGAACCAGTGAGCTGTAAAGGTAACACGGACAGCCAGAAGACATTTGTGGAATACTCAGTCATTGCTTAGGGATTCTCAGAACAACTTGAAGGACGCAATCAGAGAGAAGCTGCACTTCTTGGTTTAGGTAGGACGGAAGCTTTCGATTTTGGTAACAGAACATTAAAAAAGTATGTCACACCATCTCCCTACCAAAAAGATCAGAGCAGTCTAGACATTTGAATTACTATTATGTTTCCTGATGAGCAGGAGTGAAAGAAAATGAAACAAGCATTTGTTGACGAGAGCCTATTTGTGGAATATTTTCATAGCTGCTGTGAAAGGCAGGTACCACTGCACTCGTTTTTATTGGTGAAGAACCCAAGGTGTCGATTAAAACCACAATGTTGGCAAGCAGTAGAGACGGCTTTTGTGACAAGATCTTTTTTTTTTTTAATTCCAGATCTTATATTCTTTTCGTAACAACATTTGCTTCACTACCTACACATTATCTTCTGTTAAATAAAATGACACTGGCAGTGTTGGGATTTAAGAATTAGCTCCTTATCACCTGTTGTTGTCACCTATCAAGGCTCGTTCAGTTTGTGCCTGCTAATGGTGAAAGTACTTTCCCAACTTCTCTCCCCTGTGGTCAAGTCTGGAACAGATGCACTTTCTAAGGATCCTAAGAGATTTGTCTTCATGGAAAGAAAATGCGGGCGGTGGAAGACAATGCAGGAGGAAGTCGCTCTGGGACCACCTGACCCAGCAAGACCTGCACAGACTATTCAACAGTTTTAAGTGACTTAGCCATGACATAGTGTCTCTCAACAACAGCAGGATTACTGTCACCACTGTCCCAGGGGGAGAAGCTGTCTGACTTGTGTACTCTTCAGCTCCCTGCAAAAAATGAGGGGAAAAGCCAAATGGTGTTTATTTGCCTGGACCACTGGGCCAGTGCAGCCATTCTTAATTCTCTAAGGCCTCATTGCTGGGGACATGTTCGCACATTCATTTACTTTGTTGAATAGCCAAGACTCCCAGACCAACTGGTTGAGATATTTCAGGAAAAGGGTAACTATTAAAAGTAAGACACTGATACTTCACTGGCACATTAATCTGTTTACATTGTTTAAATAAATGTTATACAAGTTTAGTATATATCCACAGCAGATGTAACAGGTTAGGTTATGCTACTGTAATACATAATGCTAAGTATCAGTGGTGTGTAACTACCAAGGTATTCTTATTCCTGATGTACATACATTGTTGGTAGTGGTCTCACTAAGGACCAAAGATGCCAAAATTGTATCACTTAGGATTCATAATCCAGTGAGACAGATGGAAAGGGAGGTGAAGAATTACCTAAATTAAATTTCATTTTACATACATTTCATTGGCCAAAGAAAATCAAATGGGCTCGATCAACTTCAAGGTGGTGAAAGTACAATCCTCTCTTGTGCTTAGAAGAATAGGGAAATAGTATATCAGTGAAAAATAATAATGTCTGCTATAAAAATTAATGTGTTAGTACACAAAAGTCTGTTCATTAACTTGATCCAATGAGTCACAAACTAGAAATGGCCTTGGAATTTATTTACAAATTAAATGTTACCACAGTGCCAGTTCAAATCCTGAGCCTAAAAGCAAATGTTGCAACAGATTATTCTGTAAGCCAGTGACCGTAGGGACATTTTCTGTAACCTCTTAATACACCAGATTTTCTTCATCACCATTCCTGTCATGTGTAACTTAAGCTGAGACACAACAGTCATGGCAAAATGTAAAATCACTAATTTTCATCATATAATATATACATCATATATGTATGCCTTCTAATTATTTTATGCCAAACTTCTATCTGAACTTCTTCCATCCTGATCCATTTTCTATAAATGGGGATCAGTGATTCATTGTCAATCACAGGTAGAATGAGAATTCTCATTTCATATTATTTGGTGATTTTAAATTTTACTGCTTATCTCTAACTCATAATTTAAAACTAGATCTGCCAAAATAGTTCTCCTTTAAAAAGACTGGCTGGGAAGATACAGTGATATATGCACAACCATGTTCATAGCAACACAATTTGTAATAGCTAAGTCTTGGAAACAACCTAAATGCCCAACAACTAATGAATGGCTAAAGAAGATGTGGTTTTTCTACACAATGGAGCACTACTCTGCCATTAAAAAGGACAAACTAGAGACATTTGTAGGTAAATGGATGTTCCTTGAGAACATACTCTTAAGTGAAATAAATCAGACACTTATCAGTACACATTGAATTGTTTCTGATATGAGAAACCATAAGTGTAAACAAGGACAAAGGGGTATAATAGATATTATGTAAAAAAAAAAAGATAGTATTCAAAAGAGAGGAGGACTAGATAGGGTAAAAGGGGAAAAAGAAGGAAAGTTAAAAGAAAAGTGAGATGAAAGGGGAAAAATGGAAAAATGTAAATAAACCTGTTGCAAATAGGGAAGAGAGGGTGAATGGAAGGGAGGGGAGGGGAGGGGAAGAGGGGGGAAAACCAAGATGTATCATGTACAGGTACAAAATAACCATGTTGATTATGATCATTATGTATACAATGTACCAATATATGTTCTTGGTAAAAAAAAAATAATAAATAAATAAATAAATAAATAAAAATTAAAAAAAAATAAAAAGACTGACTGGCTATTTCTCAACAGAGGTGATGAGCCCGCCCCTAACTTTCAGCAGGTGAGAAGAGTTCAGATGTGCTTCAGTGGTAGTGAATTGGGAGATGGGGTTGTTCTGAGGAGCCAGGGGTTTAGCCCCCGTAGCTTAGCTTTCATCTCATTTTCACAGGGTAGAGAGCGTAAGAAAATAACTATGAAACTTACTATGTAACAAGATTGGTGCCAACAGGTTCTAAACCCCAAGAGATCATGGGTTGGTGCCAAGAAGTTTACAAATTCCTGGCATGGAATGCATGATTGTTTGCATTTGTGCACATATCTATTTTCAGAAGAAACTTCTTGGCTTTCACCAAATTCTCAAAGGGAATATGATCCATAAAATACAAAAAGTCTCAGTGTGAAAATAAATTAGAAAGCCCTATGGTTCCAGAAATTTAAATAGACCTGTAGTTTTACATCACTGGAGGACGAGTACATGTTGCTTTACACAATGTGTGCGTTTCCACAAGTGAGATATAAATTGAACAATATTTAAATCATAATTATAATTATGTAAATAAATAATCCTTAAGTGAGATGACCATAGACTATTTTATAAATTTTAGGTATGTTCAAATTTTTCAATAGGCACACACACACACACACACACACACACACACACACACACACACACCCCTTCATGTTCCCAGTCTCACAGTTCAGACAGCAGGTCAGCATGCTCCTTGCTTTATGCTTTCCTCTTATTTTCATGCTGTTTCCTTAAACCAACCTGTTCCCATAGTCTAGGGTACTGTGAGAATTTTTTCATCATGTTCTGAATGACAGGGACCTTTAGCTCAAAATTATAACATGCATAATATCCTAAGTAAATGTAGTTTAATTTATACATGACAGAGGATAGTAATATAATCTGTTAGCACCTAATTAAACAATAAATTTCTATTGTGTCCCTTTATTCACAGGCTTTATACTCACCCTAGATGAAAGTTTTCATTTTTCTTTGGAAATTTACACATAAGGAACATAGAATAGCAAAAAGAACACAAGACATAAAGTCAAGTTACTGGGTTTAAGTTCTGGCTCTACTCTTTATCTGTTTCATATAACCAAGTCATTTGTCTTCTCTGAACCTGCTTCTCCATCTGCAAGATAATGAAATAGTATGTTCCTAAATAGCAGAAGACTACATGAAAAGTTATTGTTAGATTAAAGAAAATGATGTATTTAAAGAACCTAGCACTTGAGCTGGTATATAGAAAATGCTTAAGTACTTAATAAATGTTACTCGAATCCAATTCAACTAAAAGTTGGAATATTTTTCAGTCTATTTTCTAAGTAGTTCCCAATGGGTCTAGAAACAACATTTGAAGAGCCTATATTCAGATCTTCCCTGATATTTTGTTGGAAATATTTTGAACAAACAGGATACAGAATGAAGAGTAGACAAAAGTCTTGGCTGTTTTCACCCCACTTGCTGTGCACAGTAATGGCCATATATGAAAGAAATGTTGCATTAGAAAAAGATTGAGCTCATTAGCTACCTAAAATGATATACTGAAAATACGTAAAGATCCCTAAAGTCTTTTTTTCCCTCTAAAGCTGAGGAAATTGAAGAACTCATCAAAGTTTTGTTATTATTATATGATATCAGCATTTCACGTGGCTCAACTTAACTTGAATGTACTGTGCACATGGTTTTGAAAACCAAAAATCATGTGTTTATGATTCCAAATATTATCAGATTAATTGTGATACTGAGAACATGCTATTGTCAGCACTTGCCAGATAGATAGAAGCAACCTCTTCTCCCACACTGGGTGGTGTAGTCCTTGCTTTCCACCTCTCCTTTACCCAGTGGCACTGTGCTCCTCCCAGCCTCAGCAGGCTGTTGTCTCCTTTCAATAGTCTAGGATTAGTGCTTTTTGCCGCCACCTCCCTGCTTATCCTCATTAGAGTCATCAGAGACAAGATCGGTGACATTTTCTACAACCATCTTCCTCCTCCTCCTCTTTCTCCTCCTCTTCCTTCTTCCTCTCTCTCTCTCCTCCAGAAGTCATGTTTCCTTTTTGTTTCTGTAGTTCTAAAAAATATATATACACATAAACCTATGCTTTCAATATTCTTTCTAAATGAGCCATTATAAACACGTGGGAGTTCTTTCAACTCAGGGAATTTTTTTTTTTCCTGTCTTCTCTCACCCCTTTCGGACAAGAGTTGAAAAGACTGATATTAGACAGACATTAGATCTCAAAAGTGTCTTTTTAGTGTTCTGTCCCTTTGCCAAAGTTAGCTTTATATGATAGGTGACTTACATTTCTTCATTATGCAATTCACTATGTATGAATGTACTTTGAATGTTCCTTTTTAAATAACATCTTTTTCTTATTTTCTGAAAAGCATATTTCATCTTCCTAACTCTATTAATTAGAAGTTTAGGGTATTTTCCTCTTTCTTTCATTGTTTGTGCATTTTTCTAAACTTTTTTGTATTATACATGGAAGGATAGATAGACAGACAGACAGATAGATAGATAGATAGATAGATAGATAGATAGATAGATAGATGCCTGCATTCTTCATGTCAGTTGTTTTCTTCGAAAGTCTGGTGATTCTTCTTTCCTGTTCGTGTTTAAGAGAGAATCACTGACAATCTTAGCAAATGTTGCTGGACTTCACCAAAAAAGGCTATTTTGGTGAGCAGGATTCTTCAGTTTTCAGTTTCTGTATCTTTTCCCTTAGACCCATTGGTTTCCCCAGAAAGAGGTTATCCAGTCTCCCTCCTGGACACATGAGTCCAAGGGCCAAAGTTGTGTAAAGGGAGAAGAGGGACGGACGGTGAGCCTGGGTGCCAGCATTCTGGGAGGCGAGGAGGAGACAGGGAAGGACGGTGCCTTGTCATTCTCCATGCCCTTCTGGTTTTCTCTGCAGTGACACATTCTTGACCCCAGCTGTGCTTAGGGTCAAGTTTCTCAGTGGCAGTTACTTCTGAAATTAAACCTTGTTCTTCTGTCTGATTAGGGAAGTACAGACTCCCACTACTAAGAGCAGAAAAGTAGGCTGGGGTTCTGCTGGCTCCTTATACAAACTTACCGCCTTGTGGCTCACACTATCCTTCAGAAGTTTCTGCTGCTGCTTTGTGAGCATTTCCAGAGTTCTGCATGCACAAACTGACTTCCTTTTCTTCCCTTTCTACTCTGCAGGCTTCAGTTTCTGCTTTCCCTGCTCAGTGACTATTGACTCATCTGCCCCATCTCTGAAACTTTACTGATATTTCTTTTCTACCCTCATCCCCTCTGTCCTCTATTTTTGTTTTGTTGTTGTTGTTGTTTATTCAGTTACAGTCATTTGGAAAGACTTCAGGGGCAGTGATAAATACCTGTGTGCATCCCTCCTCGTTTGACTGGAACCATTCACACTACTTTTTCTTATTTCTAGAATTTCTACATGGTCTGGAAATATTCAATGTTAATGCCAAGAAAAACAAATTCTCTCTTTTATTTCTTCCAAGTCTTGAATTTTGTTTATTTTATTCAATTCTCTTCCTATAGAGACATAAGATTTTAGAACTGATAGGAATCTTCAAATACTCAAATTCACCCTTTTCTTAAATATATGTTCTCCCTACTGACCTAATTACTGGTATTTAAAATAAATATCTAACACAAGATAGACATTTGTCTACAGAAATCATTTCAACTCTTTGCTTTCTTAAAATTCATATCCAAAATCTTCCCAGTTCTACTGTTTCAGTTCATAAATGCCTGTTGAGTGAAGCTGATCTCACCATCTCTGCCTCCATCACCCTTTTGTTCTCCTTCTTCACTCGCTTTCACTGTCCCGTGCCCTTTAAAACTCTGTTTACAAAGTCATCTCTTCTTTTTTTGTGTGACAGGGACCGAACTCAGGGCCTTGTGGTTGCAAGCCAAGCACTCTAAACTCTGAGCTAAATCCCCAGCCCCAAAGTCTACTCTTCTATAAAGTCTTCCCTGATGCCTCCCTTCCTCACTTTCGTAGACATTTCTCCAGTTTTGGTAACTTGTATTTCATGTCACTGTGAACATTTATGTCTGTTCTAACACACTCCTTCTCCAAGAACACCAGGGTTTCCTCCAAAGCAGGGGTGACATCACCTCTCCCCATGACCAAGACAATGGTCAGGCTCATGGAGATATTTGGAAAAATCAGTCACATGTCTGAAATAGAGTATCCATGGCATGACAATTTAAAAGAATAGTATTTGTTAGTAAGGGGGTAAAATAATAAGAAAATATGCTTTCTTACCTAGATATAGATAGTAAAAATAATAAGAATACCATGTGTCTTTACCCATATACAGAAATTTTTAAAAGATTGCACAAGACAGTAAAGCCAGGCCAGGTGTTGCTGGGCCAGGAATCCTCTGGGTTCATTTAGGCAGCTTTCTCCCATCTATGCACTATCCTGTGTGTCTCCTAGACAGACATGTCAGTGACGCCATATGCTTCCTTATGAGATTTTATAGAGCCTACTTAAGGAAAGGGAACTTAAAGTGCAGTAGGAAAAATTTATTAGTAATGTTGTAAATAAAATATGTTTCCTTTTGCTTGAACAATCTCAGCAGATCTGTCTCTTGCTCTGATGTCAGGCAGGAGTTTCTGCAGGGAGTCTCTAGAGAGCACTTTCAGAAAGGGGATCAGACATACATCTTTCCCTGGACACCATTAACTTAGCCACAGTCCCAATTTGAACTGGGACAAAGTCAAACCTTTTTAAAATATGGGGTTTTTGATAAGACCCAAGAGGAGTAAATATATACATGTATACATATATTTCAAACCAAATAGCATGCTTTTTCTACTTAAGGAGTCAGCATTTTTCATGTATCCTTCATGAGAAAAGGGCTCATGCTTTACAAGCTGTGAACCTTTGCCCTGTTCACTTCCACAGCAGGGCTGGTTTGTCAGCCTACACCTGGGCTGCCCGAGAATGCTTCAGCTAATGATCCTCTATGCAGCAGATCTGCCCTGTGAGGAACCACCTTCTCTGATGGATTGGCCTTTCTTCCCCCATGAAATGACTTTCTCCAACTTTGGATTCTTGCTGCTTAATATATTTTGCACAAAAATGAAGGATTTTAGAGTGTGGGAATACAGGAGGAAAAAGAGACAAATGGGTCAAAGAGCTACAGTTATAAATGCACTTAGTTAATTCTTGTGATTATTAAAATATTTTTCACATACTTGATTGTGTTCTGGCTCTATGAAACACTAACTCTCATGTTTCAGAAGGAAAAATAATAGTAACTGGCATATTTGTTGAGCATTTATTTATTATATGCCAGGCATTGAGTAAAATGCTTTCCCTACATCCTCAAATTAATCTACACAATGAACCATACATTTTATTATAGTCTTCTTTTTACCGATGAAGAAGGAACTTGCTCAAGATTTCAGAGCTAATAAATGGCAAATGCAACACTGCTGTGGTCTGACAGTTCGTTTCCTTCCAAAATTCATTTATTGAGAGCTGACCACCAGGGAGATTGGTATGGTTTGAATGTGTCCCCTCTCAAATTGAGTTGTTGCCAGTGTGATAGTAGGGACAGTAGGAGTTGACTGGGCCATAAGGACGCTTCCTCACGAATGAGGTTGAGGATCTTATGAAAGAGGCTTTCCCTCCCACAGCATCTGGAGGAATGGAAAGAATGAACAGTAAGGGGTTAGGAATAACAGAACTTAGTCGACTACAAATGAAGGAGGAGAGGATATATTCATGGAAATGAATACTGAGGATTTTGACAAAGGAGGGTAGGCAGATTCCCCTTCTGAGAAGGAAATTAGGGAGAGGCCGGCTGGCTGGGAAGGTTGGCATGACCTGCTGATAGCAAAGTCCCAAGACACATGCGCTGAACAGTTCCAAAGGCCCTGCACGTGGAAACAATCAGAGAAGTGTTATCTTCTTCGATTCTTCTCGTGAGAATTCAAGCAAGTTTTTCTCAGGATGGCCTAGACTTGACGTCAGCCCGAAGAGTGGGTGATACAAAAAGAAGACTTGCCATTGAGCTCTCTGCCACTGTGTTCTTTCATGGTAGTCTACTCTCAAGCTATAGGGTGTACTATTTTTTTTTTTTTTACTTTTACTTAACTCACTCTGCAGAGCCTGTTGCTTTTCCTACCTTTAATAAATGTAAAACCTTCTCACTGTTTGTGCTTTTCTTGATCAATTCTTTGCTCAGGATGGAAAGAACTTAGAAACTACCTCTAGAAGGAGACTTCAGCACCTCAAAACCTGATAACATTTCCACATATGCTTTAAATATTTTGCAAGTCTATCTGCATTATTAGACTCTCATCTCCTTGAAGGTGGTGAGCACGTCTAACTTACTGCCATATCCTCAAATGCTAAATGTTTGTTGAAAGTGTTGAATGTGGGTGAGAGTGAATAAATTAAACATGACTTGCCCTTGGGCCAGGTGAACATCAATTCCTTTCTTTGACATTTGCCCCTCAGGCCACTTTCCCTGTACCAACTTAGATTTTTGCAAGAATGAGATCCCTTCAGGTTAGATTCTGCTTGAAGGGAATTGTTATTATTGCCACAAAAATGAGCACAGGCCCGGAGGCCTAGGGCCTAAATAAAATCAGCCTATGGACAAATAGTAACCTTAACAGGAATTGAGAACACAAGGCTCAAATTGGTGCTATACTTCCCCAAGCCCCAAGCCCCTGAGGCTGGAAGTCTTCAGATGCATCATGGCTGAGCCACAAGGGAATAAGGTGAGGTCTGAGAGAAAGCTGCAAACAGGTAAGAATTAGAGGGATCTACTAAACTTTTCCCTAAAGTTTCTGTGCAGCAAAATGAACCAGCCTCCTTTCCTTGTCCTGACTGAATAAAGGCTGCATATGTGTGGTTATGGGTACATGCGTGTACGAATACAGGTGTGTGCATGAATATGTACACATGTCCCAAGCTAGAATAAAGCAATTGGCAAATCTGTTTACCCTAATTTCTCATTTCCTTAATTTCCTAATTCTTTCAAATTCCTTACACACACACACAAACACAAACACACACACACATACAGACACACACACACACAATCATATCTCCTTAAATAGGATGTAATGTGATTTTTCTTTGCCAATTTACAGCTTGAATTTATCATTCTCGGGGTATACATTATGCACAACCTTTATTTTTCTCAAAGTAACAAAGTGCAGCTCAACAGAACCGAAAAATTGCTTCTATTATATGGGGACCTCAATTTCTAATAACAGTGCAATGGGAAATAAACATTTCCCCTGCCCATTGAACATATTTACTGAGCAAGGCAAGATACCAACCATTGCCTGCAGCTACTTACTCAGGACCAGAACCAGCCAGACAACAAAGAGAAGGTTATGGAGAAAATTAAATAGCCAAATGACTATTTTTCTCTAACATCTCTTATCTCTCACCTCTTCCTTTTACTCTTTTTTTTTTACTGAAAACTAACATTTATTAGCTTATCTTCCATATCAATGCTTTTGACACAAAGAACCTATGTTACATTATGAGGATTATCTCTTCTTTTGGGCAGACATTCTTCATCTAGGAAGGGGAGAGCAATCTCTAGAAAGTGTTGCATAATTATACTAACTTCCCATTCCTACATGGGAAGTAGAAAGAAAAATCAATAAATGTATTCAAAATCAACTAAAATATTGTCATTGAGCAGGTACATAGTCACACACTATTATTTAATATTATCAACAGAAGTTCAGTGTAGAGGCTTAGGGTCACATATGTTTAGGATCAAATTCAACTCTCACATTCACCACTTCTATGACCTAGGGAAAATAATAACTTTTCAGAGCCTCAGTGTTAATAATTATAACTGGAATGTGATAGATGCTTTTTTGTACATAGTGTATCTGACACAATATTAGGCTTATGCAAGAATCCTATCATTGGTAGCTAATATTAATGTTGCTGTTATCATTTTTATTAAATCAGGGATCTCCATTCACATAGGAGGCTCTATTATTTTCTGTTATTGGTCAATATCTTTTCCATCAGTAGGAGTAGATGATCTAGTATGAGGTTGTCTTTTAGCCAGCATCCTCTACTGGCCACCTAGGTATCCAAAGAAGACTCCTCACTGTCTTTGTCCATAACCTCTGAAATTATAGACCATGTTGGGCAGCTTTCTGTTGCTGTAATCAAATACCTGAGAAAAACAATCCAAGAAGGAAAGATGATCTTTGTCTCATAGTTTCATAGCTTTCAGCCCATAGTTAGCTGGCTCTGGGGCAGAAACACCATAATAGAAGGACATGGCAAAGGAAATCTGCTCACCACACAGAAACCAGGAAGAAGAGAGCAAGAGGAGTGATGGACAAGACATGCCCTTCAAAAAGCACATTTCCAGTGGCCTACTTCCTCCAACGAGGCTCCACCTCCAAAAAACTCATTCAGCCATGAGCTCATCAATGGGTTAATCCATTGATGAGGTAGAACCCTCAGAATCCAATCACCTCTAGACATCTCTTAATTCATTCAGGTTGACAAACAAGAACAACAATCACACATCTGTTCTAAAGAACAATAAGACGATTCTTTTGCAAAAAGTTCAGTCACCTCTAAGAGGCAAAATTCACTCAGCAACAGGATCATAGAATGGGATTTGTTTTCTCATATTCTGCTGGAATTTGTTATAGTTATGTATTAACTTATCCATGTCCCCTAAGATCTGCTTTTTTCATCTTATATTTTCAAGATGCAGCATAGAGCTTGATGTAGAATCAGTACTCAATAAATGTTCAATTGATTATCTTTCTTAAACTCCAAGAGAGTCACTCATCTAAATTGAGAATTTAGAGAATTCATAAATAAAAGGAGGATGGTGAGCAGAGGAGAGAAGTACTAGAAAGAAAGAAGGGGAAAAGCAGAAAGGCAACGGGAAAAAGAGGGGAAAGGGAAAATACGGAAAATGATAAATGAACCTGCTGTAAATAGGGAGGGAGGGTGCAGAGGGGAGGCGGGGGGAGGGGGGAGAACCAAGATACATCATGTATAGGTACAGAATTAATGTAATGAATGTGACCATTGTATGTAGAATGTACCAATACATGTTCTTGGTTTAAAATTAAAAAAAAAAAATAAAAAAAAAATAAATAAAGGCTTTGAAGACTCGGTCTAGTTCACTGTTTTACCCAGTCTCCTGAAATACCAACCCATTCCTAATTTTTCTACATATTGGACAAGGCTGACCATTCTGATCATGTGCAACAACAGCCAAAGCCTTTTGTATTTGTTTGCAGTACATTCATGACTAGTTGGTATGTGTACATGACACATCTTATTTCTTCCCCATCCCTCCGTCCATCTCTTAGTCCCCTTCCATCTGCCAAGGATCTAGCTCTCTGTTTCCTATTGTTCGTCTTTTATTTTGTTCTTTGATTTATTTATATTTTGGGTTCCTCATATAAGAAAAACCATATGATTTTTAAGCTTGTGTGTCTGATTTATTTTACGTAACATTATGTTATCAAGCTGCATCCATTTTCCTGCAAATGACAGAAGTTTATCCTTCTTTATGATAGACTAGTACTGTACCCCACTGTGCATAAATACCAAAGTTTCTTTAACCATTTATCTGATGATGGACATATAGACTGCTTCCCAGATTGAGCTATTATGAACTGTGCTGCTATAAACATAAGCATGTATCATTGTAATATTATATCTTTAACTCTTTGGGGCAGATACCTAGAACAGGAATAATTGGGCTGAATGGAATATCTATTTTAAATTTCTAAAGGAATTTCTATACCAAATTCTATAAAGATGGTACACTAGTTTACATTCCCACCAACAATGTAGAAGGGCTCCTTTTCCCCCACAGCCTCATCAGCATTTGTTATTGTTTCATTTCTTGATGATAGCCACTTTTTTCTACAGTAAGATGGAATCTCAGTGTTGTTATAATTTGCTTTTCTCTAATGGCCAAAGATGTTGAACACTTTTTCATGGATTTATTGGCCATTTGTATTTCTTCCTCTTAGGAATGTCTATTCATGTCAGTTGCCTATTTTTGATTGGGTCTTTTGTTGTAGGGGGCCTAATTTTTTGAGTTCTTTGTATATTCTAGATATCAATCCTCTGTCCAAGGTATAGCTGGTAAATTTTTGGCCTAGTCCATAGGTTGTCTCTTCACTCTGTTGACTGTTTCTTTTGCTGTGTAGAAGCTTTTTAATTTGACATAATTTCATTTGTTGATTCTTGATGTCATTTCTTGTACAACTGGAGTTCTGTTCAAAGAGTCTTTGCCTATGACTGTGACTTCAAGAGTTTTACCTACCTTATCTTCCAGCAGGTTAAGTGTTTCTGTTTTGATATTTAAATATTTGAAACATCATGATTTAAAGCTTTTAATTGCAGCATACTGGACGTTCTTTCTCTCCACCAAGTGGCTAAACTGGCAATTTGTTTAAGCTGCCACCTTGTGGCACTTGATTTATGGCCTTAAAATCTGAAAAGCCTAGCTCTTCATAGGCATGATTAACTGAATCACAAAGAATAGAACACATTTGCAACGCATTTTTGAATTAACTTAGGCTATTTCTTCAAACATAAAGAATTGAAACAGCAAAGTTGGGTTTCTATTACCTCATATTAACAATTATAGTAAGCACTTATTTAAAATATACTCCAGATAAATGGTATCAAAAAAGCCCAGAATAAGGTTCTCAAACCATCTGTACTATGATTTTTCTGTGAAAATTTGTATTCTTTCCTGTGAACTTGGAAAATATTACTTGTCTTACTTGTTTTACAGAGTACTTCAGGGGACTCAATGAAATATTAATATGAAAGTGCTAATAATCTGTGAAGTAATGCACAAATATTAGTCACTAATGTTATTCCTACTACTGCCCCTCAAGCAAGAGAGGCCTTTGAGAAATGCATCTCATTGATAGGAGGATTTCCATGTTTATGACTATGTTATGAGTGAGTACACATGAAAGGATATGCCGCTTTTATGATACTAGGCATGAAAATGTTAAAAAGTGAACATTCCTCCACTCTGGGCTGCCATAGTCAGAAAAAATGAGACTCTTGATATTTATCCACAGGAAATCAGAAATAGTATAGCAATTATATTTTTTGCAAAGTGGCAAACAATTTTCAGTTTGGAATTTAATTAGAAAGTGAGTCTTTCCTCCAAAGAGAGTTTAAATTACCCTGTCCTTTGCCATAGCATGTTGGAGAACAATGTGAGCATGCTCATGGAGACCAGATTAAGAAGGCAGCAATATGGAGAACCGCATTGTTATTCCCCATCAAAAAGGAAGGGGGACTTTCTACTTCCTAATACATTGACTTACTAGTACTAGACTTGATTCACCACACCACCAGAAACAATTACAAACCAGAACAAAATATGTGAAACAATAGTTTTCAGCTGTACTATGACATAGGAATGTGATCCTGAGAGAGAAACAACAAGCACTTTCTAGACATGAATCTGAAGAAACAGCTCAAGCACAGTATAATTACCCCAGAACGTTGAGGCAAGAAAGATCAGAGTTGGCGAAGCAGGTGGAATTCAACGGACATGGTACTAAAGGGGAGAGAGAGATACACAGGAAAACAACTTCAGAAACCTGTATAAAGATGCCCTTGTGTTTGTGGCCGATACTAAGCTGTGCACGTAAAGAATGGCACTCCACACGTCAGTCAAAGAAAGACTTCTATCGGGAGCTGTAAACTGAATAATTCCAAGAGTTCAGATGGAAAGTGTGTGTTTGTGTGCATGCACACGTGTGCACAAACATGTAGGTATACATGGTTGTATATATACTAGAGACAGAGTCTGCAACAGACACAGAGAGACAAGAATCAAGCATGTGATATAATTGGTGTGTGGAAATAATGGAACCCATAAGAGTATTCCAAACCCAAAGAGAAGAAATTTGGACCAAAAGATGGACTATTCTTTTGATAAAATGCCCGCAATAAGTTAGAACTCTGTTCTGTAAATACCTAGCACTCACTGTGGAATCAGAGATTCTCTATGAATCTTAGGTTGGCTTCGCATAGTCCTAAGTTACAATCATCAGGTTACTGCTATAAAAATAGACTTTTCATAACTATTTTGGAGGGAGTTAGAATTATACTTGGAATGGGGGGAAACAAATGAGCACTAAACTAATATTGAGCTGGTATGCATCAATTCATCTATATAAGTCACTAATTAAAATGCCTCTACTTTGACCCCTTTGATTTTTCTATGGGAACAGCCTAAATTTTCAACTAACCTACTCTTCTCCAGGACCTCCTTAATCAGCCTAGAACCCAGAGCCTCAAGGACCAGGAAACTTCTAGGACTCCTGCACCTGGTTTGATTATTTGTTGCTCACGCCATTTTTAGCCTGTCAATGTCCTTTTTTAATGAAATGACAGCTCTGAAGAACCAAAGATCACAACCTAGTTTATTCCTGAGAACTAGTCACGCTATTTAAAGATTATATCAAAAAATGTATCTAACTCTTGTCTAGAATTTCCTATGTGGTCAAAATGTTTCTTGTAAAAGGGATTAATAAAAAGAGAACAGAAAATCTCATCAGTGTGGCTAGCCTGCTCCTCGCAAACCCCTAATATTTCCACTAGGAGTAGATGCCCTGTCTCTTTTGGTGGCTGTCAGAAACCAACTCACACTAAACTTCCTTCATTAAACATTTACTGAGCATGTACTGTGGGCTAGATGTGATGCCAAGATGCAGGAAAAAAAAAAAAGGAAGGAATGTGTCTTAGTTACTTTTTCATTGCTGGGGCAAAATACTCGAATTAAAAAGTGAAAGGAGGAAAGGTTTATTTTAGCTCACAGCTTGTAGAAGTTTCAGTCTATAGTCAGCTGGCTCCAAGGCAGGGTGGCGTGGCAGAAGTGCATGGCAGAAAAGAAAGAGTTCACACAAGGCAGGCAGGAAGTATCACCTTCTTTCTTCTTTCCCCTTTTATTCCATCCAGGCTATAAACCTATTGGTTGGTGCCACCCACACCTAGGATGGGTCTTCCCTGTTCAGTAAATCCATAATCCACACCCAGAACTATGCTAAACCAATCAGTGGACTAATCCAGTATCATACACCCGTGATCCAGTAACTTCCCAAAAGCTCTACCTATGGGCGCATGAGGCTTCAGGGGACACCTAGATAAAAGTGATAACAGAATGTATTTATGATTTACCTTCTTCAATAGCTTTGACATGACCCCTATGATAAATGGACTTTAAAAAAATTGGCAAAAAGTTTGGCAGGCTATCCATACAGAATTCTTTAAAGGTACTGAATTGCAATTACCATGAAAACAAGAATTGAGTCTGACTTTTTCACAGCTGTATTCTCAGCATATTGTACAAGTTCTGACATATGTAGGTGCTCAATAATTTTAAATTCCTTCCTACCTCTTTTTTGACCTTTACTCAAACAAGTAGGTCTGGTCATCCAGCCATCCATCTATCCATCCATCCATCCATCCATTCATTATTGACTGACTCCCACTATTGAATGATGTAGCATATCTGTGTCAGCTAAGATTCAATTAAGGAAAACAAACCGGTTAGAGATACAACTCTTTGTGTGTTTAATTTATTAGATTTATTATTTAAAAACTGATACATGCAGCTATGAGAACTGGATAAACAGTCCCTGTAAAACTGTTGTTTTCAGGTCTCGTGCAGAAGATTGATGACCAGACAGGGGAAAGAAAAGATTTTTGTTAAATGGAAGAGAAAAATAGATACATCAAAGGACACAAGCACAAGATATAGCCTTTGTGAATGGACAGGCACCTGCCAGTTGCTGTTGCCTCTGACCTTAATGGGATGGGTGTTCTGTACAAACTTGAGCTCCTTGCACAGAGCTAAGCACTCAACTTGCCCGAGGAGTCTGAGAAATGGAGGAAGGGCCCAGGAATGGGGAACAATTACAAACTTCTCCAGTGAGGTGAGCGGACAGATAAGTGATAATGTGCTTGAGCTGTTCAATGAATGTTACTTCCTTTCCAGCCAAAACTAATCTACTTTAGCTAAACTGACATGTTAAGGAACCACAATAGAATACAATTTAATCTCATCAGGATTCTTAGAGGAAAGTGTTATTATTCCCTTTGTGCAGATGGAGAAATCAAGGCTGGAAAGTTTATGATCTCATAGTTAGTCATGGGCACAGCTGGGACTGAATTACAAAATTCCCTTCCTACTCCAGCATTACAGAAGATCCAAACAGCTGTTAATAGGAAGCAGAGTGGGTGGACCAACACACTGTTTCACAAGGCAGCGAAGTACAGTAAGAAACACTGGAGAAGGAACGATACTGCTGGAGTGCAGTTGCAGCTAAAATCCTAGCTAGCAGATGGTAGAGGCATTTCTGGTACGAAAAAGATGCCCTTGAGCAGGTAAAGTCTTGCTTTGGAAAAATCAGCTCTAAATCTCCTGTAGAAATGAAGATAGGTCAGATTATGCAGAGAATGATATAAAGCTGCGCCATTAGAATTGTGCAACACAATGGTTCTGAAGTTAGCAGCTCACAGGCTAAGCTGTTTGGCTGTATATACACTGCACAGAATTATATCACTTCACTCAAATTAGGGCCATTTAATGTACAAACACTTACGAGATACTTCTGAGAGACAAACAGATTTACAGAGTAATTTCATGTGAATCGGTCTTGCTCACTGAAAAGTATATGCCACACCCACCATGTGCACCTTCTTCTGGAGGCACGGAGAAAGCTCAGGATGGGAACATCATCTGAACTCATTCACACTCTTTGGCAACTGTTGCTGCTAGCACTGTCACTCCTGCGTATGGCAGGCTGACTAAAAGCAAAATTCTTAATGGCAATTAAACTCTTCCAATAAGTCCCATCTTATTTTCATGAAAAAATGAATCTCTTAATGGCATTAATCCATGTCACATAGCTGCAGTTATGAGGAACTATCCATTTCCCATTCTAAGTAAGAACAGGAAGGAAATATCTGCTGCAAGAGGAAGAACAGTTCCATTTATGGAAATGATGAATAGCTTCAAAAAAGTAGGGTCATTTATAACAGTAGGTGTCAGAAAGTTTGATGCATGAACAATAGACTGAGCCTGATAATCTCGGGAGGGAGAAGCCAGTGTTGTGACGGGC
>PVJO010004608.1:0-107738 GCA_004026905.1 Hystrix cristata
CACACACACACACACACACACACAAATAGAGTCACCACCATTACCATCAAAGCCTGAAGAATAAGCCTATTTGCTCGATATTTAAGTTACAGTACAACTTTCCTAAAATATCTTGATTTAATGTTTACTATCCAGAATCCTGTCAATGATACCTTGTAGGCAATGGAAACAGCTCTACTGCCTTAAATCTAACTGTATGTAGTTCTAGTCCTTTCCTTATAATGCGCATGTGTGTATACTGATAGAAACAGGAAACGGAAAAATAACCTTATAAAAGAAATATAATTTGTAAGATTAAAATTAATTTTTGATTTAAGGAAAATTCAAAACAAATATAATGCTTGCCTAACTAAATTATTTTATATCAGTTATAAAGATTTTAATTCTGGCCCTGTACAAATTCTCATTTATGTGAAAACTTAATTGTATTGGAACACTAAAAAGTCCAATCATTGTAATTTTTAATAAATCCATCTTATTAGTCTGAAAAGAACAATAATGAAATGAGTTTGACAGCTGCCCAGTAAACATACATTTCATAAAAATGAAGGAAATAAATAATAATTACATATAATAGTCTCTCATTTATAAATGTAGTTTACTTTCCTTTTGGAAAAAATTATACTAAGCTTGTGAATATTTAGTGCTTCAAAGAGAAATACTGTGACCTCAGCAATTAATTTTCTTTCTATGCTCCATAAAATTGAAAAGATTTACAAAGCAAGTGGAAATACTGACTTTTATAATGATAGGCCATATGGCACTCCATTTACTATATTTATGCTTAGTAGAGAGTATAAATTATAGTTCTGTGTTTTATACAAACTATGCTTGCTACTTCTGTCATGCTTACAAATTAGCATGACTAGAAATACAAAGAAGAGGTATAGATTATTTAAAAATAAATTCTACAGCAATTACCACTTTCTTAAGCTACTTTAGTTTATAAAATATGCTTTGAAATAGTCAGGAACATGAAAAATTATGTTCATTTAAAAATATCTAGAGGAAATCCAAGACACAGTGAGTTTGGTTTGAAGCATGTTCCAAATACATTCTTAAACGGTAAAGCATTGCTTCTGACTTTCTGGAATTCTGCAATAAATTAATTAATTCTGGAATGAATTCATTTGTGTTTCATGATAAGTTCATGTAAGTCATTGCAACAGTTTGTGCATGCCTGTCGCAGCTAAACTTTAATCTCCCTTATAGAATAGAGAAGCAGAATTATACACCAAAATGTGGTGGACTAGCCAATGAAAGGATTGAAATTATATTACACATTTTATTGCTTGCGTGGTGGCAATTTCAATTTTCTGAGAAAGATATATTCATGATTAATTGTTAGGCAAAACTCTGTTTAATAGTTTCTGACATAAAAAGTGCTCTATGTTTTTCTTGTATTTGTTCACGACATCATTGATCTGATGTCAAAACCATCATGGATACTTTCGCTTCTGTATCAAAAGTCATTCTTTCCTCTTTCTTTCCTCCTGTCACCCTTATCCAATTTTGGAATACAGTACTGCCATAACGTCCATCAAAATGCTTTTAAATTATTTCTATTGATTCCCAAATATGTTAATGTTAGATTAGTTCAAAAGTTTCTAAGTGTTCTTTAATGCTAAATACTTTCAAATTTTGTATTGATTCCATATAGGTAATAATAATTGAATTTCAGAAAAGTCCTTTTTCATTTTATATCTTTGTTTAATATCTGTGTTTCCATACTTTGTTATTTGTTCTGGTTTAGTGAAATGATGGTGCAATTGTTAACTAATTAAAATGTTTACTAACATGATGAATCATAAATGTTATATCCTGTTTATGCTATTCATACCTTCCCCCAAATCCAGGATCAGGCTTTTACTTAAGACTTTAAATTGTAATGCTGTCTATCACTTAGTTAAAATTCACTTATAATGGCTAAAAATATAGTTTTATTTTTAAAGACAAGGTGTGTTTTTGTGTGTGTGCATGTGTGTGCAGATGAGAGAAAGAAAATTGAACTGTATTGTTTTAGTTACTTTTCTCTCGTTGTTGGGACAGAATACTCAACACCCAAAGTTAGAGGAAGAAAGGTTTATTAGCTCACAGTCTGCAGAGGTTTCAGTCTATAGTCTGCTGGGTCCGAGGCAGGGCGGCATGGCAGAGGCAGGGCGGTCCCGGCAGCCGACCGAGGGGCGGACCAGCAGCAAAGCAAAGTGAGGAATTGCAAGGAATGTATGCAAATAAGCAATGCAAACAAGCAGCTAGTTAGCTTCTTCCTGTATCTTATCTAGGCTACCTGCCCTTAGGGCAGGTAGCACTCCCACCTTTAAATTTAGTTCCACATCCTTGATCCCAGCAGAACCATGCCAAACCGATCAATAGATCAATTTAGTAACCACACACTCTAGATCCAGCTATCTCTTACCACTTGAGGCTTTGCGGGGACATCTAGACACAAACCATAACATGTATTAAGTGGTAATGATAAAATCATATTTTGAGTCCTGTGTATAATTCATTATAATTAAGGTAAAAGTACACAAATACGATTATAAATATCACGAATGAAATTTGAAAATATTTAAGTTTGAAATTTAGTTTGCAGTTCAGGAGTATAACTTTAATAGGATAAACAATTTAATGTAATTTATATATTTAAAAATCAAATGTTTTCTTCTCTATCTGTCCTCTAACTGCATCAGCCTTCTTCTTGTACCTCTTTAGTGGTTCATTTATTTAGCAAAATGGGCAGTCACTCATTCGTTCATGTAACAAAAGAATTTAAAATGCTCCAGACATTGTTTTAGAGAGTGGCTATGTTACAGTGCTATAAAAACTCCATAGCGGGGGTTGGGGATTTAGCTCAGTGGTAGAGCACTTGCCTCGTAGTCGCAAGGCCCTGAATTCGATCTCCAGCAGCCGCCCTCCCCCCAAAAAAACCCCTAACATGACTACATGGTACAGTTCTTGTAGAGATAAACTTAATGTTGCGTCTTTAACATTTCAGGCTCACTAAAAGGCAGTTATGACCAGGACACCATCTTTCCTGAAGAAGTTGACCATTTTAGTGTAGCTCCATATATTTCCACCTACCCAGTCAGTCTCTTCTATCACTGCTGATTTATTTCTGCATTGAAATACTCACTTTATGAAAGGAATTATTCTATTTACTTGTCCTTGTGTTTGACTGTGTTGCCTGAGGGTAGGGGCTTAGAAGAATCCTGCCACATAATATCTGCTCAATAAATGTATTATTGAAATAAATCAATGGGTAGGTATTCTGATACTTTGTTACTTAGATGTTACTAAAACGGCGTATCTTCTCTACTACAGTCTAACTTTTAAAGTTAAAAATTTTGCTTTATGTTTCTATGTTGTCTTTTACAAAGCTAATACAATTTAATTTTTATTATTTCAGAAAACATATGTTTAATAATTATTTAAGAATGAATTATCAAATCAAGCTAATGACAAGCTTACTCTCAGAGGCAAATCATTCAAAGTTGAAACCCATCAATTAATCTTCTCTAAAATTCCTTTTTATTTGCGAGGACTGATCTTGTGGTGCTAAGCTAAAAATACAACACAAATCTATCTCCAGATCTGGCTCTCAGTCATACTTTGAAAAGAAATCCAGTGTGTGTTCATTTTATTTTGTTGCTACACAATCAACATCCCATAGCTGCTGTTTTGAATTACCTAATTTACAAAATGACAAGTTAGATTTACAGTCTTCGGTTTTGTCTGGTTCTGAACATGAGAGCCCAAGTACCATTCTACACTGAGAACACTGTTGAGTTCTAAACTTGATTGTCATTGCGCTGAATTTAAGACTAAAAATTATGCAAGTTTCAAAATAAAGAGTATAAACTTTCAGGTATTTATAGTAACAGAGAAGGGGGATAAGAACAGAAACTCTCTAGTACTATTTTTATCTTTAGAAGCCAGAAAAACTAGATTTGCTTGCATATAACAATGCACTCTCATTTTGTAATGCTAACAGAAATGATCAAATCAAAAAATGTAAATGTAATCAGTTTTAAAGCCACCCGAAGACTCATCATCTAGGAAATAAATTATGGGCTTTCCATGGCTTGCTGAAATTTAATAGTCTTTATTTCTAGAATGGATATGATGTTGAAAGTGTGATGTTTTACAGGGCTTAATGAGAATTCAAATCAGAGTATTTGTAAAGGGAAAATATTGGTTCACACTAGGTCAAGCACGATAAAAACCCGATTCTGCAGCTATCTGAATTGCTACATATTTATTCCTGTCAAATGCATCTTGTTTCAATCGCCCTGCATATCTTTTAATTGAAATGTAAATGGACTCTTCCAGTCTATAAATGGATCGAGTCCTTCATACATAGATATGGCTTGTATATTTTATTTTCAACAACTCCTATTGTAATGTCAGAATGATTGGACTCATCGACATGAATCACAAAGATCACTTCTCAACTTTTAAAACTCCCTTTGGGAGCAGAGCAGATTTTTCATTGACTTTGTTTTTGCTTATATGAGCTCTAAATTGTCCTTATTGATAGCAGTGTAATCTGCCACTCTTTTCCCCTCTGACTGTCAGGAATCATGAATATGGTATAATTTAAAAGATAGGGCTTATTGATTCTTATCCTCAGTTCATGAATACAATCTTCTTTCTACCCAAATATTTAGCAATGTTAGCAAGAAATGGAACAGAAATGACAAAATATGATAAACACATTCTCAAATTTTCATACATTCTAAATCATTTTACTTAAATTCTAATTTATAAAAAAAAACCACAGAAGTGAGGGCTTGAGTCTTATACTATCGAAGGTTTGTAAGTATATGGGTGTGAAAGAAACCCCTGATTCTCAGCATCATTATACAATCTGAATAGAGGCCACAGGGAATGCAGTCTGTGGCTTGGGCACCCTTCTTAACATACTTCGTCTGCTATGCTAGTTGAATGATGTAATTCAGGATAAAAGCTTGTGTGCAGAATGACATTGGGCTTAAAAATTGGCTAATGATTATACCTGTTATGATTTTAAATGTCAAGATCATGATGGGGTGGAAAAAATATGCTGTCAAGGAGGAAATATGTAGGGGGACAGGGCACCAGTGTCCAGTCACACTTTGGAGTGTACATGCTGTATCGTGGAAGATGGGCTGAGGGAGATGAAGAAAGTTATTCTCCAGATACTTTAGGCAATACATATTTTAGTAAGTTAAATGCTATGAAGAAATGTAAAAAGTCATCCTGTAAAAGGAGATGCAAAAATGTAACTGCTGTTTTAAAGGCCGCTAGTGAATATGTTCAATTGTTTCCTTCTCTTTCCCCATGGAGACTAAAGTGTCTCTCTGTATTATAATTTACAGCATCTTCCTTTTTAGTTTCTTCATATAAGTTGACAAACTTTTCATATATTTGCTTCAGAATTTTCCTTAGAGTGTTGTACTGCTGTGTAGAACTTCCCTTTGTGTTCTCAAAAGCATTTAAACATCTCTTGAAGATTAATTTCGATTTAGTTCCACATATTATGGATAAATATCTATTTTTGTACTTAGATTATAGGTAATATCTGTAGTATCTAACTGATTTCAATTATTGTTTATTCTATGTGAAATTTAATCATCAAACCTTGTTTATCCTGCACGGGTGTGTGACAGAGAGATGAGTGACACAGACCAAGATTTTCCCTTGTGTATTGTATGTATGTGCATAGCCGCACCATACACACCGCCAACCTCCGCCACCACTTCCCTGATTATTTTTCTGTGCTAGGTTTCTAATTTTACCTGTCTCCAGTTACTTTCCATAGTGTAGCAAGCGTAATATGCACTTTTAAATGGAAATCTCATCATATGCCTTCCTTGTGTAATACTATAACATATTTCCCATTGGTTTCGGTATAAATCCAACATACTCACCAAACACTAAATGCCTAATGTCATTTCACCTTTGACTACATCACAAGCCTCATCTCTCAGGAGTCATTCCTTGATTCTGCACTCGCTGATCCACTATTTGTAAATATTTTGCATTTCACTCTCTGCATGGTCATGCTCGTCCCATTTTTCTGATACACTATTCCTGAGTTTTAAGTTGGATTATGCCGATTGTGCCCTTTATCTCAGAGGACTCTAAGAACTTCCCTTATCTAGCCTCACAGAATATCATGTCTCCATCGTGGCTGCTATGGCTATTACTCCGGTCTGCTTTTCACCCAGTGTGGCAGGTGACTGAAGATAGAAACTTGCTATTCCCTCCTTTCCAGCTTCTTGGGACTAGTTCATTCACCTGCATGTTGCTTCAACGTGTTGAATACCTGAAGAAATAAGTACTTGATATGAACTATACATGATGAAGCATGAAATCCTACATGGTTAAACCTTTTCCACTTTTCTCATGGGCACTAGCATCCGAATGATGAAATTCAATATTGCTAACTTGCCACAATGCCTGTACTTCTGCCCAATACTTGCTGCTCCTCTAAATTCATATCCTTGAATCTCTTGCCTTCACTCGTACATGCAGCTTCAGTATTGTCACCCCCTTGGCTCCCACGGCTAGGTCCTGATAATACAATTTGGGCTCATGGCTTCCAAGTTACATCCTTTATCAGGTTCCTGTCACTAGCCTACGTGTTTAATGCCTGTCTACATACACCAACCGATGCACGTACTCTCGCCTTTCTTCCCTTTAGCCAGCTTGCTTTCTCTGATCCAGCACTGTCCTCATCTCCACACAAACTTCCTAAAACCACAGCTAGTTCCTCTGTTAACTAAATGTACATTCTAAGTGAATCTCTTTGTTTACTTTAAAGTACTTTAATGCCACTGAAGAATATTTTCTGACTTCGAGTCTGTTATATGGTATTAATAATAGCTGCACCTTCTAACAGTTAACTTAATTGTTATGGTATCTATATGCGGAATTTTTTTGTAACTGCAGCTATTGGAATTTTTAATTTGACTTTTCCATATTCCTATATTTTTCTTCTTGAACTCATTCACCCACTACTTGACACAATATTTTTTATTACTACTTTCTTTCATGGAAGCCCTGGACCAAATCTCTACTATATTACTCTTAGTGAGTGACTTAGCTACATCTTTCCCTGATAAAACTGATGAGATTGATGGCAGTCTGTCACCTCCTGCCGCCGTCTAGCTCCAGCATCTCCACACAACCTTTGCTTCCTGTCACGTGGCAGAGTGCTGCTTTAACAATCAGGGACCCATCTATATATTTCCTGGAAAACATCCACTTGTGTCTGATACAACTTGGCGTTTATAGGATATTTGTTATTGCCCTTTTAAATATGAAATTAAGGTCTACCTTTCTAATGGTCCTTTATATCAATTTTCAGCATCCACACTTGTTCTAATTTCTGCCATAATTAAAAAAGAAAAACAGATTCGCTAGACGCCATGCATGCTTCTAGCACTTTCACATTAACAGCCAAACTTCAAGCAAGAATTTTCTGTAGCCAGTTTCTATTTCTTCATCTCCTGTTCTTCAGCCTGTAAAATACGTGTCATTATTTTCCCCAAGGCCTTCACTTCTCACTCTTTAATGCTTACCTAGATGATTTAGTCTCTTTACAAGTTGTCAAAAATTGCTAACCCCATTATATTGACTCTAAATTACAAATTTTCTTCCCATTTTAACATTAAAAAGATTCATCTATAAATTTATTAAATGCCACATTTCCACTAGTAATTTTATTTTTTTTTCTTTTTGAAGTATAAAAATACTAGTGTATAAATATGAAGTAAATCGGCAATGGTGTGTGCTGATGCCTATTGATTCTCCTATCAATAGCAAACCTGTATTCAAGCCAAAAATGTTACATGCAATTATGATACACGAAACAAAGGCTTGGGATACTTTAGCCACACGTGGCCCTGGTCCAGGGTTCTCTCTGCAGTAAAAGTGATTTTCAGAAAATTCAAAGTCGTTATCAGTATTTGTCTTAATACTGACTGTCATTTAGCAAGCTCTATCCCCAAAGGAATCATTAAATAAATAACTAATATTTATTAAGGAATCCATGTGCTATCACTTTAGACTCTATGAATTCACAATCATAGTTCATTTGAAAACAACAGCCTATGAATTAGCTGTCACTATTATCCTCAGTTTATCCACGAAGGGACCAAGACAGAATTTTCCTGGATTACATAACTAATTAACTGAGAACTCTAAATTTAAATTGAACATTTTAATCTTGAGCCTGTACTTTGTTAATTTTTCTTGTTTTCACATGTTCATCCAATTTATCAACAAATACACTTTCTACTACTTCTTACATTGCATATAAGTGATATATGTAAATGAGAAGTTGATGTGTCTTCTGCTTAAATTCTTTAATTCGTTCTTACTTAAAATCTTCATCATGATCTACAAAACTGTTCTTTACCTAGTCTTTTTTTCCTTTTAAGTTAATTATATTGTAACATGGAGTGGTAGGCAGAAAAAAAACTCTCATCCTCCAAAGAGTTCTATGTTAATTCCCTGGAACTTGTGATCATGTTAGGTTACATAGTAAGGGAAGGAATTAATGTTGCATATGGAATTAAGGTCGGTAACTAATTGACCTTAAAATAAAGAGATTATTCTGGAATATCCCAGCGGGCCTAATGTAATTGCACGAGTCCTCGAAAGTGGAAGAAGGAATCAGAAAACAGAACGAGAGGAATGATATGAGAAAGACTGAGAATTGCTGGGCCTGGAGCGGAACAGGGCCATGAACTAAGGAGTACAGTCTCCTCTTGATTCTTGAAAAGATAAAGATACAGAGTTCCTCACAGAGAGTCTTGGAAAAAAAGAGATATGCATTGATATCCTGATTTATTCCACCGTGACTCATTTCTGACTTATGACCTTCATAAATGTAAAACAATAAATTTGTATTCTTAAGGAAGTCATTTTTGTGGTAATTTGCTACACCAGTATCAAATTAATACACATGGTGATATTTCTTTTAAGCATTTATTCATGCACTGAACATACATACTTTGTGCAGTTGTTATTACTTACTTCAAAGTTTATATTCAACAACTTAAATGAACACTCTTGATTTCTATGATGCACCTCTTTTTATTTTAGATAGATGTATGATGAAAAAAGAGGCTACATGACTATCACAGTAATGATTCTGGTACTTGGGTCACCGATGGAGAGCTTATGAATTGTCCTCAGTGTCCGTGCCATTTTGTCACCACTGAAGATAATGAGACAATGTAGCCTCTGTGCTTTTTGGGGAAGGTAGGAAGAAAGGAAATAGTGGCGACATTAACAAATATTGAAATAATGAAGATTATTAAGATGGATATGTCCATGTGTTTAAAAGAAATAGTGATATATAGCAATGTGTAATTTTTGGACTCTTTTTTGTGGGGAGGCATGTGTGCTGGGGACCAAGGACCTCACACGTGTTAGAAAATGATGTAACAATATCCTGCTCAAGCCTTTGAATTAGAACCAAATAAAGTCTATATTTATAAAATAACTAGTAACAAACACATGAGTTTTCTTATGCTGCAATAAGCAGTTATTATAATAGTTGATTATAATCTTGAGAGGAAACCCTGTTTCATTATTATCTAAACTTGCATGGATTCATTGCCTTGGTAATTGAATTTAGAAATTGAAATGATGGGAGAAATAATAACAAAACTGAATTCTTGCATTCCTCTCCCTTTCCTACTTTCTTTTTCGAATATAATCAGTAGCTAGCATGGAAATAATTTAACTAAATTGTTTCTTATTAAAAGATATCAACAGGAATATTGTGAAATAGGGAAAAATAAAAACATTGCTTCTAATTTTGTTTCAGACTCTAACTTGCAATATGTAAAACAGTTCTATTCCTGCAACAGATAAAATTGAATAAAAACATTATTTAAATGAACAAAATAAAACTGAATAAGATGACAAAATTATGCACTGCTTCTCTGGTATCTTTAATAAGGAAACTAAGCTATTCCGTTTTTCAATAGAATTTTAAGTTAATGACAGCTTTACTTGTCTATGCAAAAAGAAAGGAAATGACCTCCACAATTTTTGTATTGTTAGCAAAGAATATTCACAGTTTAATGTGAGCAAATTTTGGCTGCTACAATAATATTGATAATTAGCGTAACTCTTAATAATTTGAATTCTAGAACAGTAATAAGTAGATTTAAATAATGATGTCTGCATTATGAAATTTGTTTTTTTCTTCATCAGAAAAAATTCTTATTCTTTAATATTATCTGAGTTTGAAAAATTCTTCTATCTTCATTAGCGTCATTCTATCTACACATTCCACATTAGTTCTTCTAATATATATATTTGTAAACTTCTCTGATTTGACTATAGGTGAAATTATACTTCATAATGTGTGTTAACTGCACCCTTTAGATGCTGGCATGCAGTAGGTGTGGAACACATTGTAGTGCTGGTGTCAATAGAAGTGATCATACTGGTAGTAGGAGTATTTTTGGAACTTATTATCATTAGTTTACACTATGTCTTTTGCTAACCAATGAGGTTACGTATTAGTCACCTATACTATAATACTATTATTCCTTCCAAATTGTCTAGGTTAATACTCTGGTTTCTCTTCAGATCGTATAAATCTTTCGCCTTTTACCAAATTGTCTAGGTTATGGAGATGTGATCACATGGTTTGAATAATAGGTTAAGACAAAAATTTCTCATCCCAAGTTATAACAATCAGAATTACGATGCCACCTGACATTCTTACTATATGCTTGTTATTTGTGCTAAATTTTGATTACACTAACTTGAAACATTAGGTAGATGATTTGACTATCATCAAACCAAATATTTGGGGTTCAGCTAATGAAACAAAGAGATCACTAATTGGGTCCTCATGTACCTGGAAGGCCTACTACAGATTCTAATTCCATGATTTGAGAAAAAAGTAGGGGTCCCAGCCTGCCTTCTTCCCCAGTGCAAACTGCTCTAGCTTTTATTTTTCCCCACTGGAGAGAAAATTGAAGCTCTCATTTTCCTATCTTCACAATTTGGGTATGTTAAGACTTCAGTTATGGAGGAAAAGGAAAGCCAATAACTACACACGGGAAGGCTCTTTGAAGAAAAATACTAAAAAAAAAAAAATGTAATGCTATGTCCATAAATTCTGGACCTGAGCATCTAGCGGTGTTCAGTAAATGTTTATTGCATAATAAACAGTGAAAGTCCACTAATTCAGAAAGCGATTCTAGTAGGTAGACACACCTCTTGGCTGACAGCCCCTTAGATTGACATGCCTGGACCTAAGGAAAATAAATACGTGCCATGATACATTAGTAAACAAAGTTTAGTGGGCGGTAGATCACCTTAAAAATAAGGTATCAATGAGTAAAAATATAATAGAATGCATCCAATGTTGGGTTGTCATAATGTGTTTTAGTTATGCATAGTTGACACGGCGCCTGGGTCTTGATGTCTCAAAAGGAAAAAAAATAGATAAATAAAACATCTACAGAAATTGCAACCACAAAAAAGTGCATCCCTGCTTTTGGAAGACACTAATTACCAAACTAGTTCTTTCATTAAAAAACTAAGAGTTCATTCATAATAGATCCTTTTATAGATGCCTAAGCTCATGTGTTTTGTTCTTATTTTAGTGAAAGAAGCTTTATTCTGTTGTATACAAGACCAATAAGAGCTTGCTGTATGTATTACATACATTTTTCACTATTTCCTGTGACTGCAAAATAACCAAATGTAACAAGCTTTTGCCTTCAAAAAGTTTGTGTTCATCCATATGAACTTTGAGTATCATCCTGGTGTAAATGAACATATCTAATGACTAGAAATAAAAGGAACATTACACAGGAAATGATTGAAAGTGGACAGACTCAAATTGAAGTGTGCTGAAATCATTCCCGTTTTATTTATCATAGTTTTTAGCAATTATACATGGTTTATGGTGAATTTCATATCACAGAATAATTTACAATGACATTTTGTCGTGGATAGTTACTTTGTTTTATTTTGTTTTGTTTCTTTGCTTCTAGATCTTTATATTCTTTGAAAGAAACTAATAGTTACTGATTATTAAGTGCTTCTTCTGGGCCAAGCACTGCTCTAAGAGAATAAGCTTATTTAATCTTTACCAAATCCTATGAGATTCATTTTGTTGTTATATTCAATTTAGCAAGGAAGCAATTAAATCAAAGAGGATTAAACAAAAAGTTCAAGGTCACACATTAGGAAGAAATCTCAGTCTGAATTTGAACTCAAGTCTTTGTAACCACACAGACCAAATTTTTGCTGATTTGCCCATCGCTTTTAACAGCTGTCTTGTAACTGGCTAAGTGGTTTTGATGTACATAATCTCATTTCGGATTCAGAAGAGTTCTGTGAAAGAAATACTTCCAATAAAACTATAGTTTTTATCTGATTTTAGAAACGATACTTTGCTATTGTAGGAATCCAGATGCCCAGGAAGATTTCACGTGAAATATCACCATCTCAAGACACACAATAGTCATACTTTAAAAATCCTAATGCACTTCCACTGTGTTTTTAATATATACAGACTTCCTTTTGAGATCATTGTCTCTAATGTTACGTTTTCTAGATGGCCTCCCATATATTCATTGATGCAATATTATTTTGAAAACCATTAGAAAAAAATAAGAATGTCCTACAGTAAATCTATTCTGAGGTAGCTTATTTCTTGAAACTGTCTAAATCAGGATTTCTTCAAATTTTTAATACCTAGAATTTTCTCTCCAAATCTTTTACTTTCCAGAAAACACACCAGAACTTTTCTATTTTTAAAAAATTTGATAAATATCTTTTGGGCATTATTTAACAGAATGTATTCCAGATCACTATTTTGTATTACATGAGTGATAAGTATATCTTGCTTTTGTTGTTGAGACAATGTTTATTTTATCATTATTCGTATATTTTATTATTTATATTGAAGGACATTAGTTAATAGGGCAGAGACTCAATGTTAGTGTTAATGTCATCTTGCCAAAATGCTTTCATATTAGTGTTATTGTTTTAATAATTATGAAGATTATTAAACTCGGAGAGAAATTATTTTAACAATTTTTTGTTTGTTTGTTTTTGGTGCTGGGCACTCTAACTGCTGAGCTAAATCCTCAGCCCTGTTTTAACAATCTTGAAGGTCACTGTATTACATATAAGACATATACATCTTTGCATGCACGTTTATAATTATCCTTCAGTATAGATCACACTGAGGACTTGTGGCTTCCCTGCATCAGTCCCTGTTCATCACCGGCCATGGTACCCTTTCTCATTGCACAGAAAGAGATCATATTTGGATGTCTTTGAACATAGCTTCCTCCCAACTACTCATAATTCTACTAACTATGAAATCTGTAACAGATACCAAGGCTTGCTATGAGATTTTCCGGTACTTTCACATAATTTTCCCCTCCCACCCCCCACATTCTATCGGACTTCATACTCCAGGTTGATCCCTGGAAATCTTATCTACAGTTTTTTCTTCATAAAACCTCCCAGCTGCATCTGTCACATAGTAGAATACAGTTTGTATAGTGATAAGTGACTGAAGTAGGGGTTTAATTAGAACACAGTGAACTTGTTTTCTACTCTTGGAATTACACCTCATAGTGTGGCATTCTGCAAGTCTTTTTAGAATTGCTGCATTCCTGGTCAGTATACTGTTGTAAGGTAAAAATAAGATGATTAGTACTGGCTGGTTTTGAATATGCCTAATCAGTTTACAAACACATAACAACATGTGACATAGCAACAAGTATTAATATAAATTTTAGTGATAAGATTTATTTTGCAGATTATATTCCTAACTTTAAATAATATCTTTCTTTATATATGACATAAACAAAATTTTCATTGGATGCACCTTTTAAATTAACAAAAGTTTTCAGAGCATCGACCAGTGATATAATACAGTCATTGATGGAGCTTGCAGAATTTTTAATTGGAAAATGAAAAGTCATCGCCTTAGAATAAACATGACACCTTGTTCATTATCTGAGACTTGATTTTGTACTATACTTGGTTTAAGATTACAGTAAAGTTTCAAGATAACCAAATGATTGGGTAATACATGTAAATAAAACTGAAATACGTGTAAATTCAATGTATTCAACTTCAAGGAAATCTACACTCATTTTGAGTCCTTTTTCATGGAACGCAGTCGCATGGAAAGAAGTATTGAAATATGTGCCTTGAGATTAGAAAACAGGCTTTCAAAGTGCTAATTTATGACTTGTCATTAACAGCACTCTTGTTTTTGCTGTATGAGTCCATCCTAGTGATATCAATTCAGTGCTTTGGCTAAATATTGTAGGAAAAAAAAGGAGAAGGAAAAAGAATAGAAAAATGTGATTTCTCATGCTGAGGAAATTTTCAGTCAAATATCAGTATGAGGATAAAATTGGAAAAGCACTATTCAGTCTCATTCCATAATCAAGGCAGAAGATAGTAGTTATATTTTTAATGCCATTCAGTTAATTCTCATAATTAAAAGTCAGCTTCAGATATGGAAATTCTAATTCTGTTGTGGAGAGGCAAATTAAGTTGAATGGCTCCTAGCTAATAACCCTTGATATCTGAGTTTAACAATAAACATTATCCAGAATTGTAAAATTTGCATGTTGGAGAAGTAAAATTTCTTTCTCTCTCTCTCTTTTGTGTCTTCCAAAATTTGTAAACCGAAATCCTAATCATCAGTCATAGCATCATATATTTAGTTAAATTGCAATTATTTCCTATTTTCCTAAAATGTATTATTATAACGACTAAAATGTTTGTCATACTTTGATTGTCAAGATGGAAGACAACTATAAAAGATTATAAAGTGATAAACATAAAAATATTATATAGCATGTTAAAAGAGAAATTTAAATTTCTGCACAGAATCAAAGACTTAATAACCTGTAAAGTCACTTTTGCTATTAATATTATATTTAGTAAAAATAAAGATAGGAAATCTGAAGTTTCGCTACATCTCAGTTGTTTCTCTCATATTTTCCTTTGTACTTATCAGGAGGAAATGTCTGCTCACTTGAGGAAAGAAGTGTTCTGATTTTAATTATAGCTTTTCCAAAGTAACTTGTATAGGGTGTCTATACCATGTGAATCAGTTACATGTATAGTTTAATTTTAAATAAAATTCTAAGTGGGGTGTGTGTGTGTGTGTGTGTGTGTGTGTGTGTGTGTGTGTGTTAGGGGTGGAGGCTGTTCTTGAGTCTTTGGGGTAATTTTGTTATTTTTATGTTAAGACATCAGTGTAAATCATTATGCAATTAGGAGCTTGTCAGAGTAGATCTATACGAAACCAGTGTTCAAATCTGCCCATCGCAACTAATGATGTACAATTTGTGAGGATCAAAGGAGAAATTTTTAATCAGTAATAGTGTCCTCAATAACTTGCTAACATATATAAAATTGATACTAAGTTTTGTTTTTTTTCTGAAATAAATCTGAGTCGGAGAAGTAAAATTGAAACCAAAGCATTATCACCTGTAAGGTTTTGTTGTAGAACATTAACCCGGCTGAGGCTAATCTGTCTCTCAGGAGACAGAGAAGTTATCTTCCAGAGATGAGGGTCTCCTTCAAAGTTTTCTGGTTTTGCTCAATTTGTTAATTAGAAACATAAAAAGAAATGTTAGAAGGGAAGAAAGATTGGGAAGTGCAGCTTATGTTTAAGTCACATACCAAATAGGACAGTCAATAAATAACTAAATTTGAGAATAACAGGTAAAGCACGATTGATGTGATTCAGAAAAAAAGATTATATCTATCTGCAGACTCATTCCCGGGTGCTGGTAGGAAATTTTCTTAGGAACCTCCCCTGCAACCCCTCGTGCAATGTAAGAAATGTTTAGTAAGCTAGGTACGGATCACTTAATCTCCGGATTATTGCCTAAAACTATGATTTAGTTACTGACACTATTTCCATACTTCCTGATTTTTTTTTTTTACTTTCTGAATTTCTCTAGTATTATGGCAGTCCTGAGGCCTTAGAAACAGTTCTTTTTCTTTTTTTGTTTTTGTTTTTGTTTGTTGACGGTGTATGCAATGTATAATAATTATATTCATCTTGGGGAATTAGTACTTCTACACATTGCATCTCGATAATTTTACTAAATAAATGAATCTAGAAATTTAATAACCTTATTTCTTTCCAAAAGAAAACAAATAAATAAAAAAACCCACATGGATTAATATAATTGAATGTATGACCCCGTTGCATATGTCTCCTTCTACATCTGTGACTTCTTGTATAAAAAGAAAAGAAAACAAAAAACCCCACAACTTAGCATTCAGGTTACTCCCCATATCCATATCTCTAACTCAATAGTAAAGGGAGATATATTTTCTGTCCAAAATTCATTTTATGATACCAGAACTACCATAGGAAAATCATAGTTATTAGAACGTGATACTTTGTCATATTTTAAAATTGAGTGCAGTAAGACTTCATAACAGCAAAGGATATCAGCTTCCTTCTTGGCCAGGAATAGAAGGTAGAGTTTCAATGAGTTGAGATCAGCTTACAAGGAACACTACACAAAAATAGAGTACACGTGCATGTTGCCATGACTCCATCCTAATTTCAGGCTGTAACCCTCACTTTCATAATCTTGTGCCTTCTGCCATCCGCTAGCAGACAGATCAAAGGTGCAGTTACAGGCAAGCCAGGACTCTTAAAAGACAGATTTTTTTTTTTTTTTTTTTTTTTTTTGTGGCGCCAGGGATCAAACTCAGGCCCTTGTGCTTACAAGGCAAGCACTCTAATCACTGAGCTAAATCCCCAGCCCCCAGGACTCTTGTAACTATACTGCATTTATCAGTTTCCTTCTGAGTTCTCCAGTTGCCACATCTTGCTCTCTTTGCTGCATCAGTAGGTCTGGTCTTGTCTATTTTAAGTGATGAATTTTACTACAAGAAAAGTGATATGAGGCCTCATATTTCACTGAAGTTGAAAGAGATTATTTGGACATTTCCCCATCTCTCAAATACTGGACATGCTATTAGCTTGAATTTTGAATTCTCAGAGTTATTAATACCCTTAAGGTATTTATTGCCAGATATGCCAGTGGGATAAGTACTAGTTTTCAGGCTGTAAAAGCAAAAATTGTAATTGAAAAAGTTAGATAGACAGGGAGCGTTATTCACGGCTATTGCCGTAAGAAAGAGTGGTTGGAACTCAGTTTGAACTCAATTACGATAGAAGAAAGGCAGTGGAAAGTTTAAAGCATAGGGGGCTTAGTAGGAAAGTACTTGGAATGTCGGGTTGTCTATATGTTTGCTACTTGGCTTTATTTAAAGGAAAACTAAAGTTTTATCTTCATAATACAAGAAGTTTCTCAAATTAGAACAAGCTGTCCACTACTCAACCAGGTTGGACTCCCTCCCTCCCACGGAGCAGGGAGAGGGGATCTTCCCTGATAATTATACGTCAAAAAGAAAGACAGTCCTGGTTTGTTTAATTGGCAAGATGCTTCCAAAAGATTTGCAACTACATCTCAAAGGGAAAGAGATAGAATTTATAATTAGATATTCTTTAAATGGTTACAAAAGGAAGGTCAGGGGACTAGAGTTAGGAAGAAGCCTGTCTAAAATGTATTCAATCTGAGGAAATACTAAAGCCATCTTCCTCACTCGTTATAATTATGCTCATTTAGAATCGACTATTATGACCTTTAGAAAATAAAATCCTTGTGTACTTTTCTATTAATTTGGAGTTCTCCCTTAGTACACTATCACAAACTTGGTGAACTGAGATGTGGGGGCAGAAGTCTGAAATCAGAGTGCAGTCGGGTCTTGTTTGGTGAGACAGCTCCAGGAGAGAATCTTCTTTCTTCTTCCAACTGCCAGTGACTTCAACTCTCACTCGATTTGTGGCTGTGTAACTCCAATATATGCATCCATCTACACGTGGCCTTCTTTTTGTGTCTCTCTTTTACGAGCTCTGCATCAAAAATTGTCATTAGACTTTGGACTCGCCTGAATAATCCAGGATGATCATCTTGATAGCCTTCATTATGTCTGCAAAGATCTTTTGTCCAAATGATCAGTTCACAGATTCTGGGGTTTGGCCATGGGCGTCTGTCTGTGAGGGCAGCATTTAAACCATTGCACTGGTCTTATGCTCACATGGCTCCTCTGGGTATCCATATGTTGTTTCGGATTCCTCCACAACGTCCCCCCACACACCTGCATTTTCTCGTCTCTTGACAAAGGAGGGCAGTGAAGTGGATTCCCTCGCCTCTACCACACAAGAGCACTTCAGACACCGGCAGCTAGTGGGGATGGATAGGAAATGGTAGGAGCAACTTGATAAAACTTCTATTTACTTGAAAATATTTGATATACATAATACCATTTATTATAAGTTCTAGTAGAAGAAAGCAAGGATATATAACCATTTTTGGTTGGGAAACAAAAAATACATTCCGAAAGAATACCAAATGACTTTGACTTCAAGTTATGAATATGTTTAAATTAGGCAAAAGTTATGTTTTGGAGATTAGTTCAATGATTGCAGAGAATATATTGAATGTGAAGCCAAAAGAGAGCAAAACAAAACAAAACTCAGGGTCAGTAAATTTACTTTTTGAGCTATGCAACTATTTTGATATTGCCAATGTATATAGTTTTAAGGATTAGAATAACAAAGGTCCTCTATCCTTAAAGATGTTCTACATAAAAATTTTAAAATAGAAAAATATGTTCAAATTCTGGTGATAATATGATTAACTTGAGAATGACAAGATAAAAAATCATGCAAATATTTCTCATAAACAAGTAAAAACTCCTTATAATAACTGTGTGCATTTAGGAGCTCACAGAGAGGAAAAGATGATATGATAACAGGGAAATAAAAGAGTAAAAAAGGTAAAGAATTCTTTACATGTAGATCTAAACAAGAAAGTTCAAAAAATTAAGCTACTTGCATAGGTGCAGTGTTGTTTGAATACAATATTTTTTAATTTTGAAACTGCTAAAATTGAATTTTCAGTTTGACCAATGCCCCAAGTAGGAGAAATTTCTTTATTGGTAAAAGTAATGAAATATTCATGTTTACTGTTGATATCAAAAACACTATTAATTCAGCTGTTCTGAGAAAAAAACACTCTTTATTTTAGATGGTTTTTATTTTCTATGTAATGATACTGCCATTTTTATAAACAAAATTAATACATCAATAAATATTAAAATTTATTGTAAATCAATTTGAAAATAACTTAATTCAAACAATGAAAATATAAGTCAGTTATGGACAAATAAAATCTAATTTCAGGATGGCCATTATACTGACAGATAAATCATGTTTTTATACTGATAATAAAAATATTTCTATAGAACAATAGCTTTGTACTCATTACTTGAATAATCACAATTTTCTACCATGTGATACATTGTCTGTTTATCAAATAGTCCAGCTAATCTGTATTAGCATTTAAATATGTGTTATTGTAAAAGTGAATTTAGTTAACTATGAATAAATGGAAGGTGAGAAAAGGTAAAAATGATTTAAGCAATTCTTTGGTGCATTCTATGTGTTAGGAAGAACTCTTAATACTTTTCAGTCAGAAAGAATCAGAAGATAATAAAAAGCAAATACAAAGAGATCCAAACTCTAAGTTTCCCTTCTATTACAACCTCCAACTGTCTAGGGAAAATTCTTTTTTTAAAGAGAAAAGGATTAAACAAACAATTGGAAGCAGAGTTAAAATCTTCTATTAAGTTTCTCTAGATTTTCCCCTTCTCCACGCACAAGTTGCATACATATCCTGGCTCACAAGTCTGTAACTATCCAAGTATTCAGAACTGAGAGCAATCCATCCAAGAGAGAGAGCCCCTTGATTTAAATATTACGAAATAAAAACAAAAAGTCCTGAACTTGTTTCTAACTGGGCCAATTTCGGGTGTGCTATCACCACGGATGCAGTTACGCTAGTTTATTTTGGCCACAAGAAAACAGAAGTGCTGTGTGTGCAGCTGCCCCAAGTTTGCAAAGCTGCGGAGACAAAACACACTCACCGAACTCTTCAAAAACTCACGCTTAATGTTTCTCAGGACAGAAGAAAATACTGTACGTTCTTAGATGCTGAGCAAAATGGAATGAGAAAAAGCTATGTATTCTGCAGAAAAAAATGTTCTTTTCTATTTAAGAGAACTGTGCACTAGTTTGAGATATTCTTGGGCCCGTCATGAGCATCAACATAGGGGCTTGTGCAAGGTTGATTTCTTGGTCCCTTTAATCAGTGAATATAGGACACGGGATACTGCATTTTCAACATTTGAACAGGGAATTCTTATGCATACATAATGCTAAAATATACTAAAACGAATCATTAATTCTAAATATAGGGAACAATTTTCTCTTTTTGTATTTATTGTTATATCCTAGTTATTCAAATCATTCTTGGCATGTAATATGTTTACTGATATACATTTATTAAATGAGGTTACAGATGGACCTTCAATCTGTGGGGTACTGAGAAATAAATGTCCATCTCTGCAAACAGGTGAGAGCCCCGTGTGGTGTCTGTGGGGTGGAGAGTAGGAGGGCGTCAGCTCGAGGTGTGCTGGGTGTTAGGTCTTTTGGAATTCATATCATACTAATAATGTTCTTTATCGTCCTCACAGTGGTTATAAACCCCTAAAATCCCCGGATCTTTTAAACTATATAGTGATTAGAAATAAATTATTCAACTCGACTTCCCTCTTTGTTTGTTCATTGCTATATACTACCAAATTTTAAGCATTTTATTCATTGAAGACTGATGTCAAATACAACATACTCCTCAGGCCTGATACAGGGTGCCATAGCTACTCATTGGATTTGCAGTTTTCTGTCCTTCTCAAGATCTCTCCTTTTATCTCTTTAATATGTCTTCTCTTTTTTTTTTTTTTGTGGTGCCGGGGATCGAACTCAGGCCCTTGTGCTTACAAGGCAAGCACTCTAATCACTGAGCTAAATCCCCAGCCCCTTTAATATGTCTTCTCTGTATTTCTTTTCCTCATTGCTTTCCTAGCACAAGATACTATCAGCTTTTGTGAGGATTTTTTGGAGGATTTCAGTTTTGTCCTCTATGCCAATCTCCACATTGTAGAGAAAATAGCTTTCCTGCAAGCCTCTTTCATGTTTACTTTGATCAATAGATCTTTTCTTACAGAAAAGACTAAAATGACTATTAAAAATGACCTAACCAGCATGTATATTTTAGTTCTTGTTTACTCAGACACTCTTATATTTCTATCCTTTCCCAGTCCTTCCCTGGAGCACAACAACACAGAATCTCTTTCAGAATTTTGAATACTCCAGGTTTTTAATCCCTCGAAGCCACTGTCTACATGTGAATCTCTGTGCCTTGTGTATAATGACCATCCTCCTCCACATAGGTCGCTTCTATAGATCTTGCCAAAATTCTCTTTTCTTCAGAATAAGCTCCTTATCCTCTTACAATAGGCAAGGATCTTATGACACTGGTTACATTTCTTTTGGACTATCTACCATATTGTGTTAAATATTATCATTGATGAATATCTTATTCCTTTATCCATATGGTAAGCTTCATGGGAGCAAATGGTGTTTGTCCTGCTTCACCAGTTTATGCCATGTGTTTAACACAATGCCTAGCACATCAAAGGTGTAATTAAATAGTTTTAAGTTAATGAATGAAAGCTATGCTTTTGATCTTGTTTTCTCATTTACAACTATCATGCTATTTAAAATAAAGCAGCAGTCCAAAAATGTATTAATTTGTCTTTTTTTATTTTTTTGCCAGGATCTCACTATGTCAGGTGGCCTGAACTCACTATGCAGCCCACACTAGACTTGAACTCGGGAAGATCCTCCTTCCTCAGCCTCCGGAATGCTGGAATTACAGGTGTGTACCACCATGCTCTGCTTGTCTTCATTTCACTGATACCTTGTTTCTCAATTAAAACATATATAACAAGAAAAAGAGAATGGAGATTGCGTTTAGATTTATTTGAAATTGAACACACATTTTTATAGTTACTGTCTTTTGAAATAAGGGATTACAAACTTATGCTATTTTGTATGTATATAGATACTTTGTTAATTTTATCCTTTCAGAATCTTCGTTCTTTAGGAAAATAAGATAGCTTCAGTTGATTCTTTACAGAATGTGCATTAAATGCAAGGCCAGAGAGACATTTTGGAAATCCATTCTGTCTTGAAAATGAATAAGGAACTATAGTGATTGAGATGCCGTAGTTTTTAAAGAAACCCTGAAGAACTCTTGATTTTTATCATCACTCAACTTTAGCGTTCACGAGAGATTTTCTTACTAACAAACACTTGTGAAAGTTGAGAAAATATATTTTTCTACACGGTGCTTTTATCATAATGTCAAAAGCTGTATATTGGAAAAGATGACTTGCTGAGAATAAATTATTATGCTTATAATTTCTTACTGTTAAATCCTAAACTCATCTATAAAGGGTTACTGGAACCAATGTAAATGAGAAGAAATAAGAAAATCACATTCAATGCAAAGTCAAATCTCAAGGTAAAGCTTATGAATGACGTGTCTTGTCCAGGTAGTTACAAAAGGAAAAAAAAGGGTAGAGCAGAAGGGAGAGAAGAATAGTAAGAAAGAGAAATAAAAAAGATGCATCGAAGCTTCCTTTACCAAATGACCTTTCTTGCTAACCTGCAGTTGCGTATCGGTTTGCGTTTCCATTATTCATTCAGTCAGCACACATTCACTGAAGACGCTGAACTTACCAAAAGCTATCATAGGATTCAATGATGAACAAGTTAGGTAAGATTACTGCTCACGATTCATGCATTTTAGATCAGGATAATGACTGGTCAGCGAAGCTTCTAAGATAGTATCCTCCTAATATTTATATTATATGCTTAATCCCAAACATCTTGAGTAATTTGATGCTAATAAAATAGAGGAGACTTCCTTGATTAAAGCTAGTGATTTGGGTTTCTCTCTTACCATCACAGTCCCCATTACTGGAGGTAATGGAGAGAATATCCATAGTGAGGAGGCCCAGGCAGCAAGAAACAGCAGGCCTTCAGTGAGCTCGGAAATGGACCCTGCCTTAGTCAACACTTCTGATAAGACTAAAGAACAGACCAATATTTTGATGACCTTTTCATGGCAGGTGCTGAAGCAGGCCACTCTGAATTCTTGACCCCCAGAATCTGTGAACTACGTAATGGATGTTTTCAGAATGCAAAGAATAGTTTGTGGTAATTTGAAAAAATAATAGTACATGAATAATATAGTTATATAAAAATGGTATGCAAGTGCAAAAATAAGTAAATATTAGTTTACACATTTGTAGGACATTTTGTGATTAAATATTATATTTAGTAAGTGTATGTTATTGTATGGCTTACTAAATAATCACATTTATTAGTTCCATATTTCTAGTTATTATACTATAAAATATGCAGCACACAGTCACATACATTTACTTCTGCTTATAACTAAACATGCTGAAGTGACAGAAAATAGATAAAAAATCAATAAGCTCACATATCTCTGGAAAATCTACTCTCATCATAATGTAAAACATCTGAGGAGTTTTGTACTATAGGAAACATATGGTAACAGATTTATGGAAGACTAGAATAATAAAAACTATATTTGAGTAAAATTTAAGAAAACAGTCTAGGATTGAGAAGCATTCTTTCTAATAATCAAAATATAAATATATTTGTATACAATACATGATATGTGACGGAAACTCATTTAATTATTAGAATAACCATTGATATAGGTATTAGTATAATCTCTGTTTTATAGATAAGGAAACTGAGATACAAAATGGTTAATTAATTTGTCAAATTTTATCCATATAATGATATGTATAAGTGTATACAAAGGCATGTCCTATATAAAAAGCAAACATATGTTCTGGGAAGCATTATAAGAACTTTATGTAATTAATCACTTATTTATAATGACATTTTAAATGTCTATGATGTTTACCCCTTTTTAATAGATGATTAATTAGCAATAAAGAGAAGAAAAGTAACTTACCCATATTTAATACAGTTACTACTGGTTAGAGCTAATATTCAAGTGCATTGCACTATACTGTTCCATAAGGCTTGTGACGGTCTCAAATGATGTCTGAGTGGAAACTATTAATATGAATGAACTTTCAAGAATTACCAAGTGTGGAAGAGTTCTGGCTGTCCATACTTTCTGTGCACCCGTTTTCCTAGTACAGTGTTGAGATTTAGCAGAATGCCTTTGTTTCCCAACTGAGCACTATATGCCCCAGACTCGTTTTCATGTAGATTTAATTCCGTGATGTTGGCTAAGTACCTGGGTGGGCATGGTCTTTTTCTCTAAGTAGTTAAAGTTGTGTCCTTTTTATATTCTCACAGTAAAGGATGTGGTAAACACTGTATTAATAAACTGAGATTCAAAAATTGAGGGTGATAGACAATAAATACCCAGGTAATCTAATATCCATTGTTAATAATTTCTTTCAAAAAAGTCATAAAAATAGAAAGTAATAAATTATTTTTTATAGAGAAGGTTGCTCTGAGCAAAAGATTGACATACATTTTGAGTCCTGGTGACTTAGCTACTCTCACGTTGCTGAAATGCAATATTCCTTGCTCGCAACTCTAAGGGAGAAAGTTTATTTTGGCTCACAGTTTTAGAGGTTTTAGTCTGCAATTGGCCGGCTTCAAAGTAGGAAGGCGGGGCAGAGGGGCATCACAGAGGAGAAAGAGCTCGTGGCATGGAGGCCCTAAGCAGACGGAAAGCTCAAGAGAGGAGTAGATAGACCCTTCCAGGTCATGCACAATAATTGTTTAAAAATATATTGGCAATTATAATAATTATCCTGTCTCAACTATCCAGAAGGTAATACTTGATTAGAATTCAATTAGTATTTAATGAAGTAAACATTCAGTATAGTTATTTCTACATTTTGTTCTCAAAAAATTTTGTGAACTAGGCATTATTGCCACTTTATAAATTCAACAAGTTAATTCAGATAAGTTAGTTATCTTACCCAAACAGATAAAACTATAACGAAGAGTATACAAAAGTCAGGATTATGGCTTAGCTGAATTTGAAGCCCTATCATTCTCTTTATGATCATTAATTATTAAATTTTCAATCATAAAAACTAAATATGGATATTAAGACAGAAATTTGACAAGTAGCTTTCATTGTACTAACTTTAAAGCATATGTTAAGGTCTCTGATAATTTGTCTTACTGAACTCAGATTAAATACTAATAATTCTTAGAAAGTTATAAAATAAAACTAAACTATTGATGTTGCACATTTGTTTGTAATTTAAACTGTGCAACAACACTTTCTCCATTAGTGTTTTTCTCATGAAAGAAAAAGAATTTTAATTTCTCATGTTTTATAAATCTTCTCTTAATGATAATGGTATCTTCAGCCATGATAGAAAATAACACTATTTTCTGCCCATCAGAGTAAGTTGAGGGGCTGGGGATTTAGCTCAGTGTTTAGAGTGCTTGCCTCATCAGCACAAGGCCCTGAGTTTGATCTCTAGTACAAAAAAAAAAAAAGTATAAATTGTGTTGACTTGCCCAGGCTGAAATTTAATCCAAATTGGCATTTTATAGAGGAACACAAAGTCTCAAAGCTACATTGCTGTCTCTAAGCAATAGTATCAAATATATTCATTAAGACATATGTAGCTTTCTTCTAAGTTTTTGTTAAAATGAATTAGTGTAAGTCTATATTTTCTAGAAGAAGTAGAAAAATCATTCCATAATATTTTAGATAAGGAGAATGAATACAAGTTTCACTTTTCACTAACTCACTAACTTTTTAGAAAAGGAGAATGAATATTAGGTTCATTCTTGACCAACATTTTGACCTGTAGAAAAAGAAGGAGGAAGCCGAGGAATAATTTCTTGTTAAGAGTTAGAACTGTATTAAAAACTAAATAATTAAAAATGACATATTGACAAGGAACATACTCCCTTAACTGATTGGCTGAAAAAATATCACTTGAGGGCAAATGTAAATATGTGGAATAATAAAATTAGAAAAAATTCAGTTAATAAAAATGGACAAAGACATAATTAACTACATTATCAGCACTAACCAATTTGAAATTTATGAATTTGACAATGAGTCACTGGTTGTTCTTGAGAAACTTCTGGAGTCATTACTACTATTTACCAGTCTCATCCATTCTCAAGATGCTCTGAATATCTTAATACGCATCATAGAGTCAAAAAAAATGTCACATGAGTTGAACTTAATTAAAATAATTTTTTTAAAAAAATTGTACAATATGATGCCAAGTCTATTTTTTTTTTTTTTTTTTTGGTGCTGGGGATCGAACTCAGGGCCTTGTGCTTGCAAGGCAAGCACTGTAATCACTGAGCTAAATCTCCAGCCCCTCAAGTCTATTCTTAAGAAGAAAATAATTCATGTTTAAAATACTATGAAAAGTTTTGTGAGTTAAAGTTTTAGCAGCTTCAAAATGAGTATTAGTTGGCTTGGGCTTCCATAAGAAAATAACACAGATGAGGTGTCTTGTACAAGAGAAACTTACTTTTCTCAACTGTATGGTCTATTTCCCAGGGCAGTCTAGGGACTTTTGAGACACTTGCTGATTATAATATGGGGAGACTGGATGTAAGACAGGTCTATGAGAGACTACTACTTCCAAATGTAGAATGTAATCAGTTTGTCTATATTTCACTTAGGGCTCTAGACTTTGTGGGAGACTGAAATTAAGGATGGTGGACTAACGAAGCTGATGGAAATTAATGACCTGATGTCTAGGCTGTGGTATTGCTATTTCTGGCTATTTTCATCCAGGTTTACAGTGAGAAGTTGGAACAAAACCCCATTTTGAAAGCAGGGAGGTGACTGCAAAGTTGGAGCAAAGGGGAGACTGGTTGCTAAAAAGATGAACATTAAAAAGAAGTCATGCAGTTTGCATCAGGACAATTGGAAGGGAGGTTTAGGGACATCTCAGGAATCAGCAAGACCTCACCCTTCACTGACTTAAGGGTGTAAAAGGGCAAAAGTGAACTCCTTTGAAAGACTTTGCTTTGAGAAGAGAGTCCCAGGGTCCCTTGCTCAAGAAAGACCTTGTAGAGAATTGATCCTCAGGATTTGTTTCACAGAACTCAGCCATGTAGGCACTCGGAGCCTTTGGGATCTATGACCTCAAAGCACCTGGCTACTGCTCGAACTGGCTGCAGACCTTCGCATCATCCACATGCTTCTGGTTTTACAAGCATACAGAATGAGACAATTGCAGGGCTAGAGAGCTTTCATTCAAATTTCCAAAGAAGGCCTGAGAGGTACTGTGAGAGTGAAATATCCAAAAGTGGGTATACCAGGAAGTCTGACAAACCAGGGATATTGAACATATGAGGAAAGCAGCACTCAGCAGAGCAACCTAAGAGAGAGGCCATGTGGACTGCAAGCAACAAGAACACAATGGTGGGTCTACCCACATCCTTTGAAATGCACATCACACCATCATATGCCCCAAATGCCCGATGTGGAAATATAGGACTTAATGTTTGCTCTGCTAATTTTCAATCTTCCTTTGGTCCAATTCCTTTCTGTCTCTCTGTTTCTCCTTTTTGGAGTGGGGATGTTTACCCTGTGCCCTTATATGTCAGAAATCAAAACTTTCTTTGGATTTTTACAGGGACTCATAGCTAAGCATTTGCCTTAAGTCTCAGAGCAGACATTGGATATGACTTTTCAGCAATGCTGTAATTGTTAAAACTTTGGCAACACTTAGAGATGGAATAAATGTATTTTGCATAAAGTGATGGACATGAATTTTCTGGGTGCCAGAGGCAGAAAGTTATTTTTTAGTTCAGCATGTCCCTTCAAAGCCTCATGTGCTTGCAAGGTGATTGGATCATGGGGGCACATACTCACCAATGGATTCATCCACTAGTGAATTAAGCACTGACTATGTTGTTAAGAGGCAGTTCCTGGTCAGAGGTCACACTGGGGGTGTGACTTGGAAGGGTTCATCTCCCTGCCTCGCCTTCTTTTCTTCATTCTGTGCTTCCTGGCCACTGTTACATGAGCAGCATTCCTCAGCATCAGGCTTCCACCTGACTATTTTTGCCTTGGAGATAACTTCCATGCATGGACTGAGACCTCTAAAACTGTGAGCCAGAAAAAAATTTCTCCCCCTTTAAATTGTGGGTGTCAGGTATTGTGTCACGGCAATGAGGAAAATGAATTAAGATGACAGTGATTTGTTGATAATGAATTTCTAAAGTGAACACAGAGAGTATTTTTAAAAATATATAAATTAAAATGTTTTAAAATATAGTCCACTGGTAAGTTATAGTCATTCACTTGTTTGATGATATACATGTGTAGGAAGAAAGCAGTTGATGATATATATTCTGCTGTGAATTACAGGCAGCATTGCAAATAATCTTAACTGTGAGCCAACCACATATTTTATTATAAAACATTACTTGTCATGGTTATTTCAGATAAAAATTAAAACAACATTGAAAACTTCTATTTTGGGCAAAGGAAAGAGCCATCAGAGATATTCATAAAAGGTGTGAAAACCATAGATTAATATTTGTATAAGGGTCAGTTTTGCATGAATACTTAAGATGTAAAGATAAAATGAATAAAAAGTGAAAAATTTACTATGCTATAGTATAAAAAACCGTGGCAGACTCTCTCTTAATATCTCTTAGCATACTACAAGTGTAGATAGGTATAGACCTATACAAATATATGTAAAGAGCTATGTGTGTAATTCTATACATGCACATATATTCATATATATTCATATTTGTGGTCTAGGTGATTGTATAAACAGATAATTTCTAAATTAGAGAGCTATAGTATTCAAAGTCTACAACAATAAACAATTTCAAGAATATAGTAGAGTGGGATAATTTTTTAAATATTCAAGGTTGTCAAAAAATTACTGAGAAACTATAGGGATTTTTTCAATGTAGAAGCTCATTAATGAATGACGGATGGGTCCGCTACCACTCACAACACCTTTCCAGGATGTATTCAAGAACTGTTTCATATGATCTGGCCTCAGTTTACATCTCCAGACTAATTTGTGTGTTCGTGTATATATGTAAACAAAATAAGAAAGTTGCTATTACACTGACTTGTCTGAGGAGAAAAGGGAATGATTTACACTTGAAGTTTAAAAGGTTACTTGGAGAGCGTACCTGACCCAAGCTATGTTTGATACCAGGAGACTGAAGTGTCAGAAACTACACGCCTATCAGCACATACAAAAATGTGTACATATTTAATGGATGCCCACATATGTGGTTGTGACGATACAGATGTGATGGTCACTGGAAATCGTAGCAGTAGGAATCCATCCTGAACATTGGACAGGCAAAGAAGTGAAAATCTTACCTAATGGCATGCATTCAAGTGATCCATTCAGATTTGGGAAATTTGCAAATATGCAAAGCTTGGCATTTTTCTGTAATTTTTTGGAAATAGGTTTTCTTTGTTATAGAGAACAAAAGATAAATCTAGAGACTGACAGAATCAGCACCAAGTATTATTATGGGGAAACCAAACCAAAGTAAATGGAGAATAATCAATATGGTATCACTTGTGTTCCAGGGATATTTAGTAATCAGTAACTTTCTATAGTGAAAAAGCTTACAGAATTAACAAATTTATGACTTTGGGCAGATAAAGCCAAAGGGAAATTTAATGGTTCAAGATATTTTATTTAACAAAATTATTTTCAAAATTGAGAAACTAAAACAAGAACAAAGATAGAATTTTACACTCTTCTGAATTATGTCTCACATATTATGACTCAGAACAACTATATAATAAAGAGTCCTACTACTTTAATATATCTGTTTATTAATAATTTAATAAACATAGATTAAATTCTACATATCCCTTATCCTGAATCCAAAAAAACAAGGAGCAGTTGACAAATTGATGAGGAAAGTCTATTTATATTCTGCCAGCTAAATTACAATAAAATTAAGAATGTCAATATAATATTTTACTTTCTACTACTCAAAAATAAATTATTTTATTTATATTTATATTTTAAAATAATCCATCACAATAGATATAGCAAGAAAAAGAGACTCTTGGGAAACTAAGAGATTGTATTTTAATGTTACAATACAATAAACCTACAGAGGAACATTGTCCTTGTGTCCTGATGCTTATTACTGGGTCCTGCCATGATTTCTGAAGTGCCCCTTTGTGATTATGAGTATAGTCACAAGATGAGTCATGCTTTTACTATTTTCCAAGGAAGATGATATTTGATGAATTGTGAATTTTTGATTAAAAGAAAATGCATAAAATAATTCAATCTAATCAATCTAGTGAGATTACTGCTAATGCAGTTTCTAAGTAATGTAATTGTCTTCTACATGTGGGGACAGAGACTATCAAAATCAGTTTGGGGACAGATACTAAAAATAGAACTTCTCCCAATTCTTTTTCCCTAGGAAAGGAATGTTGAGGAAGACAGAATTTCAGTTTACTTTGTTCCCTTAAACTAAAACCTTTACAGTCAAATTATATAGATTAGGAATTTATATATGTGTGAAGAATGCACTATGAGGGGTTTTATTTCAAGAGATTTTCTTAAAAACAAAAACAAAGAGATGTGGCAGAAGACAGTATCTAAAAAGCTAAAAAGTAGACTGGGATAGTTTCATTACCATGGACTATATAATGGCTTTTCATTATGGGAAGAGATTTTTAATCTTTTTTGTTTTTATTTAGCTTACACAGTGATTCCCAAAACATGTTTGAAGCAAGAAGCCTAGGGAATATATATTGGCTTATTGAGGAATACACTAGTTACATAAACATGGCAAAGAAGGAAACAAATTATGTTGCTGAGTGAGGCAGAGAAAACATATTTTTTGTGTTTTTTTCCTTATGCTATATACCCATTCTTTTATACCTTCAAATATAAATCCATTGTTATGGAAGAGTATGTGGTAGTTTGAGTGAGACTGATAGGAAAGAACAAACTTGCACACTCTGTGTGCTGTTTGAAACAATCTGATTTGGATTGGACCTACCAAATCTATTTTAAATAGCGTAACTTTTTGCATGATTTCTGGAAGACTTTTTCACACATGAATCATACATACATGCAAATATATTAAAATAAAAATGCTGTGCTTTCTTTGTTATGAAAGAAAACAAAAGATAGTGTCTTAAAAACTTATACTGAAATACAGTAAATCCACGACTTACAAACATTTGAGACACGAGCTTTCACAGCACTGCTGTCCTCACAGGTACCTTGCCCAGTTTAGGAAGCTTCCTGGAGTCCACACAGCTGTGAGTGCCTCAGAGGAGGAGCCGCTAACCTAATATGCTCTGCTCTAGGGGAGTAGCAAGAATGCTTTTTGAGCCTGAGTTTGGTCACAGCAAGCTCAGCTGTGCATAGAAGGCTGCATCTCCTACGGTTTACCCAGCTGCTCTCTACCCATTGGGGTCAAACTACGTTCAGGGAAGCAGCTCCATCTGCCTCCCTTAGATGATGCTGCTCCTGCCTGTTCAGAGCCTGAGCACCTGGGCCATCAGGAACACTCACCCCCGCTCCTCTGGTGACTGAGTTGAAGTGGCATCCAGCTTCCCAGGGCTCAGGCTCCCAGGAAATGGTTCCTTGGCCACCCTGAAAAGTCTCATCCCTTGGGCATGAGCCGAAGAGGCATATTCGTGTTTCCTCCTTTGGTGAACTGGTGCTTTTGCTGAACTGAGCAGATGTACATCCCATGGCTGAGCTAATGAGGTGTCCAACATCTTAGGAAGACAGAGAACTGGCTGAGCTGAGGTGCTCAACAGGCCAAAGCACTCTAGTACCCTGCTTCTGCAGAACTGGGCTAGACCCTTAAAGTCAGAGGTAGAAAGACACCACCCTCCTCACAAAGAGGGATCTCCATGATACGCTACTGCCCCCTGGGGCCGGGTTACATTTGCGCGGCGTCACTCTAGTGTTGTTATTCTGCATTTGGCCTCCCTGAGGACCACTATTCTGGGGTAGAGTCGCGACTACAGTGTGCCTCAGGCACCAGGGCCTGAATTGCCCTTCTAACCCATATGCTCTGGCTCCCCAATCATAGCTGTCAACTGGTCCCCAGCATCAAATCTCCAGAGTGCTCTAAGCTGTGGGTGCTGTCCCTGCTCTGCAGAGCCAGAGGCACAGTCACAACCCAGGCTCTTCAGGCCGATCCAGGGCCTTGGCACGAGGGGAGCGTGCTTCCGACCTCGCCTCGCAGAGTGAAGCTCAGGCCACAACCTGGATGCCGTAACAGGCTAACCGATCTCTAAGCCTCAGATATGTGTTCTGCAGCCACTCTGAGGATCTGCGTCCCAAACTCAGCGCTGTTACAACCTCCCGTGGGCTGTTTCAGGCCTCACACCCACAGGGATAAATATCCCCATGCTGGGGAAGAACGTATAGAAGTACCTGAGAAGCCTTTTTCTGATTGAACACTAACAACCTCCACTGTGGCCTGTGTTTTCAGTTTCCTACAGCGTAAGCCCCGGAGCTGACTGCGGCTGAGGACGCTGCATGGTGCTAATTCCACCGCATCTACTTAGAACCAGATTTTTCAGTTTTCTCAATAGGCACATGCAGAGCCATTTTTAGTTTTTGTCTACAAAAGGAACTGTATAAAGTTTGGAAAAGGTGATTGTTCTTTCATATGTACAGATATCAATGCAAAAATGCAAAAAAAAAACAAAAACAAAAACAAAACAAAACAAAAAAAAACCCCAAAAAACAACAACAAAAAAAACCCTATGAAAAATCAAGGAAATGTGATACCGCCAAAGCACAACAACTTTCCAGTAACTGACTCTAAAGGAAAGGAAATATATGAACTGCTTGAAAAGGAATTCAAAATAATGATCTTCAGGTAATTCAGCAATAACAAGAAAATCTGGATAGATAATTCAATTAAATCAATAAAATAATTCGTATCTGAATGAGATTTTAACAAAGAAAAAATATCAAGCAGAAATTTTTAAACTAAGGAATTCAATAAAGGAAATCACGATAAATAGGGTGTTTCAACAAAAGAATAAGAAAAAATTATCTCTGAACTTGAAGACAGATCTTTTGAAATAACATGGAGGAGTAAGAAGAAAAAAATAGAATGAAAAAAAGGGAAGCTAGCCTACAAGACTTACAGAACACCATTAAGCAAAGATAAATTTGTATTACCAAAGTCTCAGAAACAGAAATGTCAAAAATAAAGACAGAAAACCTATTTAATGAAGTAATTGCTGAAAATCTCTCAAAATTTGGTGGTGAATCTCAAAGATTTTCCAAACAAGTTTAACCCAAAGAGGTTCTCAACATGCCACAGTATAATTAAACTGGCAAAAGAGAAAGAAAAGAGAATAATAAAAGCAGCAACAGAAACATGTCAAGTCATATACAAAATAATACACATTAGATTATCAGTAGATTTCTCATCAGAAACTCTGCAGGTGAGGAAGAAAATAGGATGATATATTCAAAGCACGAGGAGAATAAAAACAAATGAAAGAAAGCTTTCAAAACATAAAAGAGATATAACATCTCTCCCAACAAACAAATGTTGAAGTAATTTGTCTCCATTATACCTACCATACAAGAAGTATTTAAGGGAATTCTTGAAATGAGAAAGGAAATACAGTAATTACCAACATAAAAATGTGGAAGTAAAAGAAAAAAAAATTACTGATGAATGTAAATATATGATCCAAGCCAAACTATCTCAATATACTTCATGAATGATATATATTTCTAGTGATAAGATAGCGATAGTTAAACAGTCAAGAAATATATTGTATAAAAAACAAGGCATATTCTTGAAAATCATGAAATCACAACAGAAGATGAAAGGAAACAAAAATGAACAAAATAAGTAGAAAGCAAGTAACAAAATGGTAAGCACTTACCTATAAATAATTTCAATCTGAAATGATTAAATTTCTCAGTCAAAAATTATATGGTGGTGTTTTGATATAAAAAATCCAACTATATGCTCACTACATGAAATCTCTTTAACCCTAAGGATGCAAATAATCTGAAAATCAAGGGATAGAAGAAAATATTCCATGCAAATGGCAACTGAAAGTACTATGGGGCTAGCTTATATCAGATGTATTAGACTTTAAGTCAAGAACTGTCATAAAAGACAAAGAAGGTCATTATTGAATGATAAAGTGCTTAATTATTCGAGAATATTACAGTTTTGTATATATACATAATTTTTAAAATAAAATATAAAAAATAAAATAAAACATATAAAATTATATATATATTCAATATTAGAATGCCTAAATATATAAAGGAAATATTAATACACACAAAGAGAGAAATAAATAATACGGTATTAGTGAAAGACTTAAGTAATTCACATTCAATAATGGACAGATCAACCAGACAAAACATTAGTGACATACCATTATTGAACTGATTTTTAGAGAAGATAAATGTAGATAAATGTAGACACTTTCACTCAAGGGCAGTATAATATATACTCTTCTCTGAGGTATGTGGAACATTCTTCAAGGTGAGCCATATGCTAGACCATAAAACAAGTCTTTTTTTTTTTTTTACTTCTGTTAAAAAAGCAAATTCTATATCAAAATAATAAAAGAGCAACAATAGTTAATACACCATGTACCATAATCTTAAAAGAATGATTAAAATGTTTCTAAGAGTACAAGTCATAGACAAAAAGACTTTCTCTTACAAAGAAAAAACAAACAGATAATAGCGCAAAACTTTCTCTTCAAAGAACTAAGAGAGGGTAATAGTATAAACAAAACAAATTAGCATATATTGAAATATTTTTGAAATAATGGAATAGAGAATTTGGGGAATTATTTCAACTTCTTCCTACCTTCTATTTTTCTGTCTTCTATTTTTCTCTTATAGGTGTATATATTTTGAGTTTCTCACACAAGAGAAACCATGCCATATTTAAGCTTGCATGTCTGTCTTATTTTACATAACACGTTCTCGAGTTGCACCAACTTGTCTATGAATGCCTCAAGGTCTTTATGGCAGAGTGATTCTCGGTTGTGCACATATACCACATGTTCTTTATCGATTCTTCTGATGACTGACATACAAACTGTTTCCAAAATTGAGCTATTATAATTTGTACTGCTATAAATGTGGGTATCCATATGTATCCTGTAAACTTGGGTTGCATGTAACCCTTCACAAGATGAATCTTTGAGAAGATACCCTGAAGGGGGATAGCTTTGTCAAATCTGCACACTGATTTCCACAGTGGTTGTAGTAGTTTAGCTTCCCACCAACAATGTGGAAGAGCTCCTGTTCCCCCACGTCCTCACCAGCACTTGATAGTATTAGATTTTTTTGATGATAGCTTTTCTTTCTGGCATGAGATGGTAGTTTTAATTAGCATTTCTCTTATAGCCTGTAAGGCTGAACATTTTTCAAGTATTTACTGGCCATGTGTACATCTTCTGAGAAGTGTTTATTGATTTCAGTTGCACATTTTCGATTGGGTCTTTATTTTGGGGAAGTCTGTTTTTTTTGAATTCTTTATGTATCCTAGGTGTTAGTCCTCCAAATGAGAAATAGTTGGCAAATGTTTTCCCATTCTGTCAGTTGTCTCCTCACTCTGCTGGCTGTTTCTTTTGATGTGCTGAAGCTTTTTAATTTGATATGATCCTGTTTATTGATTCTCAGTATTATTTCTTGTGCCATTCGAGTTCTGTTCAGAAAGTCCTTGTTTATACCTACGTCTTCAAGAGTTTTACCTATTTTTATCTTCCAGAAGATTAATTTTTTCTGTTAGATTTTGAACCATTTTGATTCTGGTTTAGTACATGGTGAGATATATGGGCCTAGACTCAATCTTCTGTATGTGCATATCCAAGTTTACTGTAGGTTGGCCATAAATGGTTTTTATCAGATTGACATAAAGTCCATCTATACCTATTTTCTTCAACTTTTTTTTTTATCATAAGTGGGTATTGATTTTGCCAAAGGTTTTTTCTGCATCTATTGATATGAAACAATAATGCGAAACCTTCAGTATGAAATTGAAACAATAATAAGAAACCTACAAATTAAGAAAATTCCAGGACATGATGGAGTCACAGGAGAACTCTACATGAACTTCAGGGAAGATCTAACACCAACATTCCTCAAATTCTTTAATGACATTGAGAGGGAAGCAGTACTCTCAAAATCATTCTTGGAACCTAACATTACACCAATCCTAAAACAAGACAAGGGTCCAACAAAAAAAAAAAAGAGACTTGCAGGTCACTTCCTACAATGAACATTGAAGCAAAATTCCTCTATAAGATATCGGCAAACAGAATGCAACAAATGATCAAAAGATCATATATTATGATCAAGTAATCTTCATTCCAGGGGATGTAAGGATGGATTAACGTACACAAATCAAAAATTCCACATCCCTTAATGACAAAATTCTCTACAAATTAGCTATGTAACTTGCATACCTCAATGCTGGTCATATAGCATAAACCCACAGTTAACATCATACTGATGGGTAGAAGTTTCATTTAAGATCCGGACTAAAACCAGCAAGCCCACCTTCCCCACTTATTTCCAACACATTTCTGGAGGTTCTAGCCAGAGTAATCAAACAATAAAGAAATAAAGGAATCTGAATTGGATAGGTGTGGTCAAATTATTTCTGCTTGCAGATGTCATGAACTTATACTTAGAAAGCACTAAATACTCCACCAAAAGCCATTATAAAATATAAATTTAGTAAAGTTTCAAGATAAGAAATTAGGATCCAAAAAATCAACAGTGTTTCTAGACAGTGATAGTGAACTATCAAAAAAGAGAGTTCTAGAAAGCAATCTTATTTATGACAGCTACAAAAAACATTCCATGTCAGTCTAAAGTCAGCTTAACTCAAAGGTATTATCCCAGCTATCACTCATATTTATCTCCTTTTTTTTTATAATTTCTGTAAATGGTCAGACTTAACAACTATACACTTTATATATGCTTCCTGCTATCTGTCACGATTTTTCCATGTTCTACCTAGGCAAATAATACATCCTTCCAGATGCAACTACAATTATCAACTCTCTGAGCCATTCCTAAAAATCTCGCTTACTTTCTTGACTTGACTTTCAGCTCTTTTATTTTTATCTTTTTTGTTTTTGTTTGTTTATTTGTTCAGTCTTTCATCAGATTTATTAAACAGGCAGTTCTTTGAAGACAAAACCCAGTCCTGAAAAACTCATATTGTCAGGAAGAAAAAATGAGCTAAACATTGATGAAATTGACCCAACCTTCTCTGAACTTGCTTCTCAAGTAGGCTTTAATTTCTGGGCTTTTGTATTTGTCTGCATCATCCAATTTTATAAAAAATTCTGCTGAGTCTGTTTGGCCATCATGCTTTCTATGTAGTTGGCTTTCTTGTCCTCTAACACAACCGAGGTAATGTTTGGTGATACTGGCCTGTCTTCAGCAAGATCCTGCTACGTTGTTCAAAAGGATCCCCCATTCCTTACTGTATTCAAAATTGAGCCCAACTCTATAATATGGCTTCTCTTTCTCTACTGCAACAGTTCCTGAGTGAAATCTGTTTCAAGTATTGTCCAGCTCTGATTTTCTCTGACAATTTTATTATTCAATTAAATTTGGACAAATTTAACTGAGGGAAATTTTGTAGGCAATCTTTATCTCAAGTGCTGTGTATCGAGGCAAAAGTCATGTAAACTCAAAAATGAATTTAGAAGAGGCGGTTTTGAAGTGTGTGCTATCTAGAAAGTGATCAGGGGATAGAAAGGAAGAAAAATCCAATGAGAAAATATGAGTTATGAAAAGAGAAAAGACACACATGTATAAGAGAATTGAACATTTTACTATGGTTCATCCAAAGTCAGTAAAAGTGAAATATGTAATATATAACCAGAGGGACTCACTGGGAGAGGTAACCTTGAGTTAGATTAAATATTCTTCATAATTATTGAACTTAGAAATATAAGCCACTTAACTGTTTTGCCTTTTGAAAGACAAATGTTTGAACTATCCTTCCTAAGGAGCAGGAGAACATTTTCCCTATTATTTTTTCTAATAATTAATGAAAACATTCATTTCCGTATGTTTTATTAAGCTACAGGAACTAACTACTCCCATTATTCTCTTCTTTATCATCTGCTCAAAAATTAACTCATGTCAATCAGGACACATTATTCTTCATTAGTTTACTAGGAACTATGCACTGTATTCATATTGATTTATATAGAATTAAACCATAAAGGATGCATATAACCAATCTGGTGCAAGAGAATTATTCAGATTAATTAACAATGGTATATTACATTAAATTTGCCATTTGGGTGTTGCATACTAACTCAGTCTCAAATGATGTAGTACATGATACCAGTGAATTTATTTTAAAAGATAACAAAGCTCACAATCAACACTTAATACATCCAAGAAATTATATCTTCCTTTACTTCTTTTATTGAAATGTTTTCTTCTTGTAGGTATTAGCTGTGTGTCACTATCTGGATTGTCTTAGCATTTATGCTATAATCGTGGATTTCTTCTCTATGTTTAGTACTGGTCCATAATTGGTTATAATGGTATGCTGATATCCACTGCTCCTCAACTATGACTCCATTCATCTTGAAAAAGCCAGATCGGTCTTCACCCGGTTCCCCAACAGAAGTTAGATGTTTTTCTCAAAGGGGAGACTGTAGAGACAGGGGTCCACACAGGTAGGGAAAAGATAGGGTAAAGGCCTCGCTAGACGTTATTAAAAAGTAATAGACAATCTTGACCTCTATAGCCAGACTCTAAAAGCCAGACAGCTATGATCAAATAGTTAAAAACATAAAGGCAGCTGGATTCCAACAGTCAGTTTGTCTTGAGGGCTACCACTGAGGCCGATTTGCTAGACACTGACAGAGTTGCAAAATTGAAATTTCTATTAATGGTTTTGCTATTAATGGGTTTTCTCTGTATGCCAAAACCCAGATTACCATTGTGACATTAACAATCCTGGGGTACATTTCAAGAGAACTTGTTTTTGGGTCAATTACATGCATCCTTTCCTCCCAAATCGACAGAGGTCATCTGGTTTTAAGGCAGGGGCAAAGACTATATAGTTAGCCACACCATAAGTACATCCCTGTAAAGCAGACTATACTGGCAACAAAGTCTTTCCACTATAAACAATCACAAACTTCAGCACAAAACAAAACAAGCAAACAAATGAAACATTAGAGACCTTAGAAGAAAAGAAACAAAATGCCTGACAAAAGTCCAAACTACCCCAAAGCCAATCTAGGGGGCCTCAAGGGGAAAATAGAATAAGCAACATGCACAAATTAAAGAAAGAATACTAAAGGAGTTAGGAAAACAAATCAAAGATGTATTTGGCAGTATCACATAAGATACAACTAAACAGAAAATGGAAATAATAACCAAAATGATTAAGCAGTTTTTAGCAAACAGGAATAAAAAGCTAGCTGAGCAAAACAAAACAATAAATATATGAGTGACAAGTTTAGTGAACAATTAGAGCCCGGGAATGATTTCAATTAATAATCCAAGAGATTAAAATTATATTAAAAGTATGGGCAAGAGAAATTAACAATGTGAAGGCAGAATTTCAGAATTAGAAGACAGGGATGCTTTTGAAGACTAACTACTCAAAGAAACCTTAGCAAGAAGAGAAAAATGAAAAATGGCTTTAGCAGATATGGTGGCATGTACTTGTAATCCTAGTGTTCAGGACTGAGGCCGGAGAATTGCTGTTAATTTTAGGCCAGCCTGGGCTACATAGTGAATTCAAGGCAGAAAGAGAAACGGATTCAATAGCTGCTAGACAATGCAAAGAAGACTAATCTAAGAATAGGTAGAATAAGTGAAAAATCAGAAGACAGTACAAATGGGATAAAAAATCCTATTTATACAAGTAGTAATGGAAAGCTTTCTAAACCTAAAGAAAGAAGTAAACATGCAGAAAAGTGAAGAATACTGGACCCCTAATAGCCACAACCAAAAGAGAACCTCTACATGTCACATCATTGTCAAAATACCAGTCCAACAGATGTCCAACAGATGGACAAAATTTTAAAAGCTGTTAGAGAAAAAAAATGAATTGCGTATAGAGGCAAACTCATCTGAATCACTGCTGATTTCTCAACACAAACTATAAGGGCCAAGAAGGGTTGGAGTAGAGTGTTTTAAGCCATGAAAGATAACAATTTCCAACTCCAAATTATATATACTGCAAAACTTCCCTTCAAAATTGATGGAGAAATAAGATACTCACAGGTCAAGGAGCACTTCAAGAAATTCATGACCATCAAACCAGCATTACTAAAAATTCTCAAGAATATGCTTGAAAGAGACAATGAAGCCAACAATGCCAAAAAATAAAATAGAAGGAATACACCCAGCCAGATGAACAGCTAGGAAGAAGGAAAAAAGAAAAAAAAAAAGAGAAATCAGCCCCCAAAGTAATGGAATGACAGGAATGATCAATACTTCTCAATATTAACTGTCAATATGAATGCTCTCAATTCCTCAGTCGGAAGACACAGCTTAGCAGAATGGATCAAGAAAAAAAACTAGTTATATGCAGTATACAAGAAACAGATTTAATTCAAAAAGAAATTCACAAATTAAAAGAAAACTCAAAGGACAGAAAACAATATTCCATGCAATGGAAACCTGGAATAAAGCAGGAGCAGCTATCCTAATTCCAGACAAACTGGATTTCAAGTCAAAATTGATGAGAAGAGAAAAAGAAGGTCATGTTAGTTAACTACATATTAGTTAAGGAAACAATGCAACAGGAAAATATAATAATTATAAAAATATATGCACCAAACACATGCACACTCGACTTCATAGAACAAACAAATGGACCTAAAAAATCATATAAACACCAACATGGTTCTAACAGGAGACCTCAATACAACACTGTGAAAAGTAGACAAGGCAACTAGATAAAAATTAACGAAGAAATATCAGGGTTGAACCAAACCTTCAAATGAATTTAATACTTATCTACAGAATGTTCCACCCAAGGAAAACAGAATCCACATTCTTCTTAGTAGCACACGGAGCTTTCTCAAAAATAGACAATGTGCTAGCTCATAAAACATGCTCAAGTAAATGCCAAGGATTTGAAATTATTCCCAGCATATTATTAGATCATAATGCAATTAAAGAGAGAGAAAGGTAATTTTTAGATGTATAGTGGTCTTTTCCTCTTCAGGTATATTATCAAAACAGTAAAAAGAGACATTATGTGAATAGCATAATAAACAAATATATAATGTGTATTAAACATCATAAGGAAAACAGCACAATTATGAAGTATAATTTAGGTAGGTATATTTGCAATAGGGAAGATTATTCAAGGGGGGGCTACAAGATGTCCCTGAATTAACTGATATATGGAGGTAAGAGTTAAAGGAAAGAGTTAGGTGGTATGTATGTGGACTGCTTGCATTCATGACAGAAGTAGTAGTATTTCCAAAGTCCTTAAGGCAGAAAAGAGTTTATTAGAAGACAAAGAGAAAGGCACCAAGTTTGTAGCTGGGTAAAATCAAGAACCCTAGACAAAGTAAGTGAGATTCTCAGGGCTAATCACTTGGTGTTTTGAAAATACATGAAGAAAATTGGAGATATTCAGAAAATTGTCTTTGATATATTAGATACAGAGAAGATTTTCCCTATATCTAACATCTGACTGTTCTTTAATTGATAAAAGAGAGGAGGTAGGGAGAGCACTAGCAGGAGAAAAGGAAGCAATAGCTACACAACAAACTGTTTTTTGTTAGTAAAATCAAATTAAATTAGTGATGAATAGATGTTGGATGTGAATAAGCATAAAGTGTCAATGGTGGTTTTTGATGATGGTTTTCTATTCAGTTCTTAATAGAACTGAATAGAAGTGATTACTTCACAAGAAAAAGAAAACTAGAAAGGATAAATATTGAGAGAAAGTGCGAAATTTTAGAAATGGTAAATGAAAATGCATATAAAATACTAAATAAGAGAAATGTATGAATTATTTAATAGAGTACATAGTATTAGTTTGACTATACAAATTTAGAAAGAAACATATAGCTGGAAGAAACCAAGGTATAGATGTGGTCATTCAGAAAGAAATTAGAGGAGAAAGAAATTACTTAATTTCAAGAATTCCAGTATTTGGGGTTTGGGGATTCAGCTCAAGTGGTGAAGTGCTTGCCCTGCAAGTGCAAAACTCTCACCAAAAGGAATTCCAGTATTAAAATGCCAGGTGAAAGATAAGTATTCAGCAAAGGTACCTGCAAAGAAATAGCCCCAAATATCCTGGAAAATTGATGGGGTTTTGCAGAAAGCAAGAGGAAAGTTATTTCATGAAGGAGTAAATGAGTAATGGTGACTGCTATAGAATTTCCACAAGGGAAAATCTTACTCAAACAGCAAAATATATAATAGATATTGTGAAATAGAAGGTGTTCAAAAGGGGAAGGGGAAATGGGGAAGGGGGAGGGGAAAAAGAAGGAAGGAAAAAGGAAAAGAAAAAAGAGAAAAGATGGAAAAAATGGAAAGAAAGCTGTGGTAAACGAGTGGAGGAGGCATCAAAGGGAGGGGAAGGAAAGGGGAAAACAAGAATATCAAAATATAACATGTACAACTACAAAACCCCTATGATGAATATGATCGTTGTGTATATCTAAAATGTACCATTAAAGTTTGTCTTAATAAAAGCATGGAATTGGAGATAGACACAAAAGGCAGGGGACTAGCATTACTAATATTGCTAGTCTATTTGCTGTGCCTTGAAGGGGAACTGATGGAAAATGTGGTGGAAGTAAAATTTTCCAAGCTCTACCTTTGTAAGAGAGCTTTCCTTAAATTCTAGAATTCTAGATAAATGAGAATATTTTTATTTTAAAAAATAGGAATATTTGGTTAAATTGTGTAGCTTGGCTTCACTGAAATATCAAAGGCATCAGCTACAGTAAGGTAGGTTACAAAGACCAAAAATGTCTGCTGAAGAAATTAAGTATCGGTGATTTTTAAATAAAAGTTTCTCTCTAATAGAGTGTATTAACTATTGATATTCTTTTATTATTTTTTATGAAATTTTGTTTTATTTTTTCATAAAATAAAAATTATTTAAAACATTTATCTCTGTGATCTCATGTGAGAGTCAATGGAGCGATACCGTGTTTCCTTTTATGATGGTTTTCTTTTAATATATTCAGCTTGGGTAAATCATAACATATACTTTATAAAACATTTTTGGTTATATCAACTCATTTATCATTAAAAGAAACTATAGACTGACCAAATCTAACACTAGTATTTATATTTCACATAAGAGGCAAATGAATTTAAGAGACGTGTAGTAGCTTGACTAATCTTACTTATGCGAAACAAAACAAAAAATAGGTCAGGTGATTTTTGGTTTATAATGATTATTTGTGATTTGTGGCAGTCATAATTTTGTGTAGCTCACCACTTTTTATGAAGTAATAGGTACAGGCCGTTTTAGACACGTACTTGCCATGAATAGTCTACTTTGATGATAACGAACACAAAAAAACAGATGCAACACTCTGCAATCTTCAAAGAAAATTTGATATAAAAATATATTTTGAATTCACATCTTTCTGTTTCATGTAATTATACTTTTTAATATGTGAATTGAGTAGCTATGTTGTGTAGTTAAACATACTGCTGTATATTGCTGACAAATGCAATGAATTATTACATATTCCACATGCTTCTCAGATATGAATTGCATTGAGGATGGTTAGTGGGAAAAATTTACTATCTTCTATATCACAGCTGTTGATATTGAAAGTAAATAATCATAAGATTCTCAATTTTATTTGTAGGATAGTAATAAAATTAAATAAATATACAGATAATGGACTTTGAATGTAGTATTTTTAATTGCTTGAGAAAGTAATATATTGCCTAACAGACATGGCCCATACAAATGCATAAACAAAACTGTCATTGAATCAAAATGATGAGCAATACTGTAATTCATTATTGTCATGAGTAAAGTAACATTTTGAAAATTTGAGGATATGGGTAGTCTAGCAAATAGTATTAAGATACTACATGCCAGTATTAGATGCATGACTTGCAACCATTGTTAGGTTATTATATTCTTTGTATCATCTTTTTCTCAGAGCAAGGTGGTTTAATGTTCCTAATTCTGCCTTCACTTCTTTGCTTTCTTCTGCGTCACAGGCCTTTATTTTTGGATGAACATATTCTTTATCAACTATTTTGTTACCATTAAAACACATATCTAAACTATGAAATATTTAATCTTAGGGTAGTTCTCCTGCCTTATATCTTGTATACACCAAAGAAACTACATTTTCAACACAGGATTAAGGCATTAGAGATCCATTTGTATCTCCACTGTTTTATTTCTCTTCCAAATTCTATTTTATTTCTTTTTTAAAATTTACAGTTTCAACTATTTTCTGTATTTTCAAAAGTTACATTGATTGCAGTCAATTTTCGTAACTATTGCATTTTCCTTGAGCAGGCTTTATGTCTGCAGAACTCTGCTCTGCAAACTATCTTATGTTATTCTTCCTAAACAGGTCTCTTTCTTCACTAGAATAATATCTCATTCTCATTAAAGTAACATCAAATCCATTCACACTGACATTCAAGGTCATGAGTGAGATGCTCAAATAAAAATCCTTGTACTAATCCACTATTCACTTATGTCAACACTTCACTTTAGTTAAATCTACAAACCATTCTTACCTCAAAGATGTCCCTTAAGAAAGTTTTCTAAAGTGTTCTTTGAAAATAGAGAAGAGAAAATTTCATACAAGCAGAACACTGTATTAAATACAGAGATAAGAGCAGTGACTCTACATGCCAAAGAATAAAGATTGTGAGAAAACAATGGTAGTCTAAAAAACATACTTCCTCACTATCCTCTGAATAAAACAATCCTGCTTCCATTTTGATCTCACAGTTCCAGCCTTCACAAGTGTGAGACAATGAATTTATGTTATGTAAGACACCTAACTTGTGGTACTTCATTACAACAGTCCTAGAAAACTAAAACTAATTGTAAATCATACATTCTTTTATCAAAATAAAGAAATTCTCTAGTCCATATGGTGTGTGATCCAAATTCCATGACCATAAACATCATAGAAAAGGGTGATTTTTTAAACTTTGTATATACTAGACATGAAATAAGAAAAAAAATTCACAAGGAGTGGATATTTTGTCACAAGACCATATTTATTATTCCATGTGACAAAGTTCAATACAAACTTAGAAAAAATACTTTCAGAAGGAGGCAACAAACTATAGAAGTTATTTAAGTTGGGATACCACAAACACTGACTCAGTTTCTGAGAGCAGTATTCTGTTACCCTATCCTCGGTCCCGTGGTTATCGCTAACCTGGACATTTGGAACAGACAGAAATGGAAGAAAACAAGTTGTTGACTGATATTTTCAAATTGAGGGCCTGCATCAATCAAGGAAATACTAATTCTGAATGTAAGAGAAGGATGAAGTAGCAAGTAGAATTTTGATGAGTTAAGACTAGATGAAATAGAAGAGCAAGGATGGCAAGTTTAAATTGTGTGGGGAATTCAGTTGATCATTTCAGTTAATCAAAATATATTCCTTGGCGTGAGATGATTTGGAGCTTAAGAAACTACTGCTGGTTACAGGACATTAGTATCTATCATACTGAGTAATTCCACGGCTTTGCTTTTGGTGGGTTTATCTAAAGGGTTACCTACTACCTCTCTAGCCAAATGAAGACCAAGCAGTGTAATTTTGAACTTGTGAGTTTTTTTTTTCACATAATTGTAAGATTGTATACTTCCATCTAGTGTTAAAGTTCAGTACTTTGTGGAATGTTTGGCCTACATGAGAAGTGGAAGCTTCTGTTAAGTTTGAAGATTATTTTCCCATCTAAAAATATTTATATTTTCCACCTGAAACAAAGTTACTCCCAGACTGTCATTTACAAAATACATTTGGTTAAACTTTTAACATTTCTACTCTCTATAGTTTTCTGTAAGAAAAAATAAAACAGAAGTAACAGGAAAATATAATGATGATTACTAAACAGTAAGTTCTTGAAACGGAAAGTATTTTAAAAACAGAAATTATAAATACCAATGATTTTAATATGAGCCCCGAATGACAAGGCAGATGAATCACGAGCATTAAATATCCACGAGAGGACACCCACAGGAGTGTCATTTCAGTTTGTCTAAAACATCTCATATTTCTTTGTTCATATGTCACTTTGATATGTACTAGTTACTTTGATCCCAAGAGCAATCCTGTAACTCACATAAAGCAAAGACCATCATCTGTGTTCTACAAATAAAAAGATTCAGAAAAGTAAACTGGTTGACTGAGGAGCAAAGCACTGCTGGTGTCACAGGACAGGAGAGCTTAGGATTTGAGCCGCCCTGCAGTGCGCTCGAGGTGACAGAAGATGTATAGTTCAAGAGGTCTGCCACCTAAGCACCACTTTGAGAAGGACACCTTTCATTTGGAAGAAGTCTATTTATTTTAGGCTTGTAAAAAATATACAAAGCCAAAATGTGATTGCAATAAATTCTACATGCTCGGTACAGCTGAACAAAGGATTAAACCCATTCAGAGAACGAGAATGATACTTCCGTTAATGTTGGAAAATCTCAGTAAAATATATCAGAATATGTAAGTGCTATGATCTTAATGTCTGTGTCCCTCCAAAATTCCTATTTTGAGGCCCTAATCCCCAAAGTGCAAAGGTGACAACATTGTAACATACGACTTTAGGGAAAGTGTTTAGATTAGGAAGACAAAGAGGATTAGTGTCTATATAGAACAGGCTCCAGAGAACTACCTTACTCTTTACATAGAAATAGCTAGAAAGTGCTGTATGTGCATCAGAAAGCAAACTTTAAGCATACATTTTGACCTTGGACTTCCTAGCCCTCAGAACTGTGAGAAATAAATTTCTGTGATAAATAAAATACACACTTACTTTTTGACACCTAACCAGTTTTTACTATTTTGTTATATCAGTCTGAATGAAATATGATAGTAGGTCATATGTATTCTAGTGGGGTGATGGGATAAAGATGGATGAAAGTTGGAAGAGTTGAAGGTTTTGCTCATTTACATACGTGTGTTTGTGTGCGTGTGTGTGTGTGTGTGCATGCGTGTGTGTATGCCATGACCTGCATGGCAGAGCTGAACAGGGCAGAGGAGCGGTGGGGGATGAACGGAGATTCACACAGGACAGCTGGGACCGGGTGCAGCCATCAGCCTGATGAGCAGAATGGCCGCTCCTGCAAAGCGCAATCTTTATTTATAGGCCTCAGCTCAATCTTCGCTTATAAGCTTCGGCAGGGTATAATATAAAAGGAACATGCTGAGTCATTTGAAAAAAAGGTAAACAACTCGCGAAACATAAGCAGAAGGCCACGTCAGCTTGTGGTATCATCAAGAACTAGCGACACAGGGAAATGGGGTGCAGGGAAATGGGTACAGAATAAGCTTTTGACCTGGGGCCTGCCAGCCAGGCCTGTCATTCTGCAAACCCAGTTCAGACAAGCTTTCTTGCCTCAGGACCCTGTCCACGGAGGCTGCAGGCAAAGAGCCAAGGATCGTTTCTTTAAAATGCACCCTGTCTAACCGGGTGAAGGTGATCGCGGAAATGCGAGTACACGTGGTGTAACGCCCAGCCGGTGGACGCAAAGTTGTTGTTGGCTCCTGAGTCTCTCTCTCTCCCTCTCTCCCTCTCTCTCTCTCTCTCTTATATATGTTATAAATAATATATAATTTAGTTATATATTATTTATAGTTATATATAACTTATACAACCTACATATATAATTTTGCTCCATATATGTATATATAACAATGAAATATATATACAGTGTAGTATGTACTATGCAGAGTTCTCTTTTTCCTTATTCTTTTGTTCATACATGATAAAATGGTAAATGCTTGATGGGCCAAATATGAGTAAATTTGTTTTTATTTAGCAGAAAATTATTCAATAGAGAAAGGCATCTAATTTCTAACAATCAGAATTAATTTAACTGGATCATAGAACACTGACTTTTTGAGATATTTTATAGAGTGCTTGATTAACATATGTCATTTTATAAATAAAAAAAAAACCCTAAGTACAAAGATATCTATGTTAAAATTTGCAAAACCAAGATAAAATTTCAAGATTCCTGGACCTTGCAATTTCCACTGCATTATAGTCATGAATTTAATGTTCTTCCAGTGTAGAAACAAATACTTATACTGCATTAGTACTGCTACTTTGATGTTTAAAAATATTTTCCCATTCATATTCTTTTCTGAAAAGTGACAATCTTGAAAAAAATATACAAAAACTGAATAACAACAAAAACTTGGGACCAATATTTCTGATGGCTATGGCTGAAATGAAAGGTAATGAAAACACATTACTTACGTGAGCTATCTTATCAATGAAGTTTGAAATCTACCCATATTTAAAATTTAATTTTACATAAGGTCCTTGACATTTTTCAGTATTATGCAAGTATATGGGAGATAATAAGTATTGTATGTAGTCTTTGAATGGGTTAACTATGCATAGAAATTAGAGAGACGTTACTTACATTTTGTTGTAGGAAAATAATGTATACATTTAAAAATAGCTGTCTAAATTAAATTAGAGTAATGGAATTGAATCTAAAATGATTAGTATCCCATTGTTTATAATTTATAATAGGAAATATAATTATATTGCTTTATGATATTAATGAATATGCAGAAATATTCAGACAGGAAGAAGTTCTTCAATATGCAAAAAGAAAACAATGTGAAAGTACTGCTCTAGCTTCTAGGGATGAACCGTGACAAGGTATTTCCCCGAGTCTGAAAAGATAAGTGAAGAATCAAACTGCCAACTCTCTGCATTAGATAAAAGAAGTTAAAATGTTTTCAATCTTAAAGATTAGTAAGTACAAAAAAAGAAAAGACTTTCTTACTTAGAGATAGATTTTGTAGTCTTAAACAGTGTAATTTCGTTCAGCTTCAAACATAGAGTCTAGTTTCTAATTTGGCTTATGAAAATAAGGTTTCCCTTCACTTAAAAATTTGTGTAAATTCTTCATTTCCAAAAATTTTCTGAAATGATGGCTTGTGGTATTTTATAATTATATAAATTATCATGTTGTTAAACAAATTTCAATTTATTTTTGAAATGTTTCATTTTTATTATATTCAGTTCTTCAGTCTAGTCTTGACTGTACTTTTTATAGTTCTCCCTGGGCTGTCTGAAAGTCTTCAGTAAACACTTAGGGAAGTTAAATCAAGTCAACAAGACTTATGTGGAGTTATTTCTGTGTATATTTTATTTTCCTCTCTTTATCTTTTCTTTTCCCCTGTGGGGTTGATCACAATTGATGCCTTGCAAACATTTTAAGCCATCCTTTTACATGGGAGCCTTTTATGGGTAATACATGTAAAATGAGGGGACCTTAAAATTTGCTAAACTCTTGTATGTGTTATTCGATCCATGTTTGCAGTATCCCTGTAGGTAAGCGTCGTGATTCCTGCATCACAAGAGAAGAAATTCGAGTCTCAGAAGTTGTGTGACTTGCCCAAGGTCACACCAGCTGTTAGGAAACAGAGCTGGGAAATGATTTCAGGTTTTCTGGTTCTTGGTTTATGTTTCTGTGAGGAAAGCAATCATGAAAACTTACCTTGATAATGTCAGTAATTGCTTTGTTTCCCCACGTGGCTTCTCTTTCAGTTTTTGTGTTTCCCTCATTAAATAAAAACAACTCTGAAGTAAGGAGAAACTTTATTGCAAGAGGGGATGCAGGGACTATTACAGTAGTGGGTGGGAGACGAGGAGAGCGGGAAATGATTACTGAAATAGGGAGCATCTGCTAGCATCTCAAAGGGGTGAGTGAAACGGCCTTTCTTCTATACAAAGTAACCAAGGCCAGAGAGAATGGAAGCTGGGCTGAGAGATGGGCAGGGGGGCACGGTGGACTAGTAGTTCAGAGAATATTTTGCCCTCAGGTCAACCTGACTTTCAGAAGGGCCTTTAAGGAGGGGCTGTTTCTCGGCTCAATCTGCAGATCAGCCAAAATTCAGGAGGCTGGGGATGGAGAGAATCTTAATCAAAATTTGTTTAACAAACATTTGGTTTCAATTCAATCCTTATGACCAAATATTCAGATAGTATTTATCAGATTAAGGATGAGATGATCTTGCCAAAGGAAACCAAGGAAGCATCTGAAGACCTAGCCTAACATTATGGGAAAGACCTTTTTTTTTTTATTTTTTTTGTTGTTAACTACTTTAGAACTTGAAGGGTTGGGAGGATTTCTTTGCTTTCCTGAATCACAGGGCTCCAGTAAACTTCAACAATGGTCATTCTTTGCATTATAGACACATTTCCTTGGAAAGTATGTGGAAGCCCTGAGATGTGTAACCTCTGATATGTATAGAGCTTCCTATTGTAAATGTTTTACAAGTTTCATATGCATGCACACATTCTGTCAATGTGTGACAAGGTGGTGTTGGGATTGTGTGTACGCATGTGAGTGGGGGTATATATATCTCTATATGTTCAAGTTCATTGATATTGATCACATCGCAAAAGGTCATGAAGTTATTAAACAAAAATAATGTAGTCTCAGTTTCTTTTCAAAGTTCTAATCTCAAATATCATCTTGCTTCTGTAGTTCATATTCTCCCTTAGGCAAAAGGGAAATATTTCTCCACCTATAGATATTTGACATATACAATTTGTTTGTTAGACCTCTTAACATTTACAGAATAATACCCAGATATATTTGGTACTTTCATTTAGTAAAATGAGTAACAAGCATTAATTGATTAAAGCCCATGATAAGAAATGCTTTGACTGTTTATAGTATTTCAAGTTGTGCTCACACGTAGAGTCATATGTACACCTGCTACACTACAGTAAAGACAAAAGTTGATTTTAACTATTTAGCTCATGCTTCACTACATCCAAGACATTTCCTGTACTGCAGCTCAGCCAGCAACCTTCTTCTTTGTGTTAACTCTTCTTGTAAACACATATCCAATTTTTTACTCATTATTGGGTCTTGATATTTACTTACATTTCTTATTCTTAATTTACAGTAAGTGTTTCTGGAGAAAATGTGAGAAAAACAAGCCAGGAAATGATACTTGGTACATAAGATTTAATTTATAAACATAATATTAGTTTGGTTTAGTTTAATTTATTTATGTATTTTTTTGCAGTGCCCAACCCAGGGTCTTGAGCATAATGGGCAAGAATTCTCCCCTGAGCTGCACCCCTTGCCCTCAGTTCAGTGATTGTAAGATGTAAGTGTTGAAGCATCTTAGTTTGATGCCTGTTCCTGTTTTGTATTCCTCTCCCACCCCCTACTGTAATAGTCCCTGCAGACCTTCTTGCATAAATAATGATGATAGTGCAGAAAATAAAAAGGTTGTGATACACATTGCTTAATTGTTACCTATACACTTGTAAGTAAAATTTATTATTTACATATAACTACATGCGACTACAAAACGAAGGTTTAGAACTAAATGGCAGCCCCATATCCCAATAATACATTTACTGAGGTCTCTATAGATATTGTATTACTAGAACAGAACCATAATTTAAACCAGAAAAAGAATAAGCCAGGTCACTTTTTAAATATTTCTCTAAAATTCTTATTCCTTAGTCTTGAACTTTCTGTGAGGGAAAAAAGTGAATACAAGGTTTAATTATATTTCCTTGCCCATTTTAATTTTGGCTTTATTTCTTCATTTTCAGTTTACTGACTTTATATTCCATAGATGTTTTATAAAAAAACTAAAGATATTAAGATTCACAAACATTTAGCAGCACTTATTGCCTGCCAGGTACTTTTCTAATCACTGTACACATAGGAATTGATAGTCTTTGGACTTGGCCATCTGGTCCTTAATCCATGTTCTTAGAGCTGACGCAACGCAGCCTCTTTCAATAAATGAAATACATTTATTTTGTAATTAAGGGAGTAAAAGTAAAATTATTTTCAAAAATCATGTGTATATTCTCCCAAGTTCAGTACATGGTAGCTATACATGTATCTTGTGTATAATATTTATATTGGTAAGTACATAAGTGGGGAAAATGTAACAAATAACTCAGAACTCGTACACTTGACTACCACATTGTCCCCAAACTGAAGCAAACCCCAAGAGAAAATGTACACATTTTTAGCACCCATTTATTAAATAACTTCTTCAGAAATGTCCTTCTTACTGTGGGGTACAAAATAAACATGATCAATACAGTTACTCTCCTTAAGTGGGAAGGAAGTTAAAAAGTAAATAAATCCTTAGTGCTCGCTTGTGATTCCACAGAACAATACAATAGATTCTGATGGAGGCTTTTCATTCTAATGAATAGCATTTTGTATTTTATGTGATTATATTCTTTGTCATTTTTGGGGGTGGAGTGCTGGGGATCGAACTCAGGGCCTTCACCTTGCTAGGCAAGTGCTCTACCACTTAGCTAAATCCCTAACTGCTATTCTTGGTCATTTTCAATGTAGTCCAATTTGTCTGGTGGCATAGAGACTCAGAAGATAATCATTGTTTTAGTATTTATTTTACACTAAGAATCAAATGAGTGTGGGGAATCACGGACACAATTTTTGTTCATATATATTTTGGGAGATAAAATTTGCATAAATATGAGAACTGCTTAAAATGAAAAGTTTAAGCAATAGAAAATTTTACGCAAGTGGAAAGTTACTGACAAGAAAGTGGAAAAAGAAATTATATTCAGAATGTGGGAAGTTATCATGAAAAACCTGCCAGAATGTGGAACTGTTTTATAAAGAAATTGAAGGGATGAAATTACAGAGGAATGTCTACAAGAACATGAAAATGACAAAGACAAGAGTTCTGTGGCAGAATTTTAGAATATTTGTTATTGACAGATAAGAAACTCTGCCTCCTTTTGGCAATAAGAGATTGAAGTTTTCACAACTAGAATCCAACACAACAAAATACTTTATCAACTAATGACATAGGCAGTTCTTTCACTAAAGTGTTGATCATCACCTTATAGCTTTATGGTTTTTTTCATTGTATCATCTTTCTCTGGTCTTGTCAGCATCTAAGGTAAAATATTCTAAATCCATTACTGATTTCATCACTGTGGTGTGTTTGAAATATCAGAAGAATGTATCTGCTTTTACTTCTTTGACTGTTCCTTTCTCTTCCAAATATGATTTATATTTATTGTTGCATCTATTGAAACTCGTTGTCTGATCATCAGCTCTGATCACTTCAGATGGCTTCCTTGGTTTCCGATCACACTGGAACACCAATCCATCCATTCCAACACATTTCTATACCCTCTCACACACTTATGTCCTCTCTTCTGCCCTGCTCCATATCCACCATTATGGTCATTTGCTGGAAAATGTTGTACAGTATCGAAAGTGCGTATATGAGAGTTAGACTATCATCATCATCATCATTATTATTAATACTTTCTCCAGTTCAACTTATCAATATGCTTGTCTGACTCAGTTTCAATCAAATGAAAAATACTGATCCAAAGAGATTATTTCAGGGGGAGCAATAGATCAAGGCACTACCAGGATGGCAACCTGGCTGCATTTATGGCTATAAGAGTCAGCACGCCCATTTTCTAAATACAGATCAGGTTATAGGGATGAAGCTGACTTTATTGCTTATGCTCAGAGTATGATTATGTCCGGTGGTTGTTATTTGTACTAAATATATGTATTTGTTCAGTGATATGTACTGTAACTGCTTTGGACTTAGGTAATGAAGTAATATGTCCACTAATATTTATCATTGTCAAATTTTTACTCTTTTTCATTGCACCAGGGAGTTATTTTTTGTTTTTAAACATCTGAAAGCTGCTATAACATTTTGCAGAGTTCAAACACAAATTTGGACTTCTCGAATGAAAAGGCAAAGATAAAGCTGATTCTGTACAGTAAGAAATGGAAGGAAAAAAATGGAAACAAGGCTTTTGTAAATAAAGAGCGAGGAGGGGTGAAGGGAAGGGAGGGAAATGGGAAGGAAGAAGAAACAAGATATATCATGTTCAGGTACAAATCCCCTATGATGAATGCTATCACTAGGAATATCTAAAATGTACCATTAAAATAAAATTAAAAAAAAAAAGAAAAGAAAATACAACAGTGACTCCTGTGCATTATCACCCTGTATACAAGTGCCATGTTCTGGGAACAATAGAAGTTTATGTATTATTCTCACATAATTTTGCTTTGTCAGATAGTCCTGCCAATCATGGAACCTATTAGTGCCAATCAGCAAGGCAAATGTTAAAAAATATTGCCTTGTCCAGGTAGAACTAGCCAGAGACCATCACCTTATTTCAACTAGGTAAAGGAATTTTCAGTTTTCAGGATGTATATTTTACCAATATTCAAAAACAATAAGAATCATCTTGAGATAAAGATGAAAAATGAAGTTTAAATTTATTAGCATTTGAAATAGGGACATAATTCTGCTGAGCTACATTTTTAAAAATTTTATTATTTTTTACAATATTATGCTTTATATGTTACAAAGCTCACAATTCCTGATGCTACAATGTATAATAAATATCAATTAATAATATACATTTAGAAAGAAGGCAATCTTTCAGTTATAATCTAAATATGTAATCACAAATTTTTATTTTGTGAATGAATCTTTTGGAAATAATATACTTACAAATAAGGCAAAGCAATGCAGCCTAGAAACAAATCTGGCCACTGGGGTGATTGTTAGACCACTATGAGAGGGTGGAAGCTTTTCACTGGCATAGAAGAGAAGTGACTTTCACAGGGAAAGTTCAGCCAACTAATATTGAATCACCTCAGCGAACTCAAAGGAGCCTTAATATCAATGCTGGACAGAAAAATTGCACTTAATTTTTGGACTTGGACAAATTTGCCTTTGATGAGCTACTAAACCTATAGCACATTCTAAAATAATTTAAATAATACAGCAATGTGGTAATTTATACATGACTCTGGAGTGCCAGATAACCCTACACTGATGAGTTAGTGCCCTTTCTGCACAAAACATAACTTTTCATTGTTTCTTCATAATTTTTCTTTGCCTTCTGAAGTTCCAACTATTTAATTTGAGAAATAACATTAATTTGCAGGAAATAATGACATAAATACTTACTGATTCTTTATTACGTATGTGAAAACCGCAAGGTGATATGCAAGGTGTAAATATTTTGGAAACTGATATGCACGCTACAGTAATTCCTCAGCAAAGCTCTTAGCCATGATTGTGCACCATTACAGCAGACATTCTTGAGATTATTATAGCAATTTTATAGGAAGTTTCATGTTTTAAAGTTATGCCAAATATAAGAATTATAATAGTGTAATCATATCTTTAGTGGTATCATTGCCTACTTCTTAGTAACATAATAGGGAATTAAAATTTATTGTTGAAAATGGTACTTTCTGGATATTTATGTTTAAGAATTTTTATCACTCAAGAATCAGGAGACTAATACTCTAACAGCATAGTATTTTTAGCAATCGGTCATCATTGATAACATAGATATTTTGGTGTGTAAAAGACACATAAACAACATTCAACCTTTATTTTATACCTAAACACTTTGTTTTGGGTACCCATTAAATTTTCATACATGTTTTCTAGGAAGAATGATGCAATTTTTAAATACAAGTTTTATTGAGTATAGTTCATATACCACATCATTGACTTGTTTACACCTGCTTTTGCTTTCAGTCATTTTTAGTATATTCTACCTTAGTCAACCATCATTACAATCAGTTTTAGAACTGATCTGTTCTCTGTTCCTGTGAATCTGCTTATTCTGGACATTGCATAGAAATGGAATCTCACTATATGTAGTTCGCGTGACTGACTTCTTAACATCAAGTATTTTTGTTGTTAGTGGTTTTAGAACTCTATTTTGTATAAGCCATCTGGGTGAAGTGGTATAGTACTAGGCACCATCATCTATGTTATTGTCTTGCAGGTATGTTGTTGTGGTCTCAAATCTGCATTTTATACTTTTCATAAAATAGTGTTGGCTGAGAAGGAAATATAATTATATTATGAAATACTAGCTATGATCAAATCAAGTTATGATTGATACTCTTTGTTAGGCCTACAAGGCACCGTTTTGATCATAAGCAACAATTCTGCCTTATATTTTTTTCCCCTCTCTGGCACTAGCTTCACTAGTATTTGAAGTAGCAGTTTTTATGCTGTGATTTGTGTCTTGGGAGTACACAGGCTTGTCAGATTGTTTCTGGGAATAATTTAAGAAATCACAAATAGAGATGACTAGCTCAGTTGATTAAGGAATATTGATATCCTCATGATTATTACTAACTACACCAAGTCCACCTTTATATTATTAATCTCATACTTAACAAGTACATTTTACTGTCAAAAATACTTAGCAAATTGTTTCTTGACTTGAACTATTGTTTTCTTTTTTCACCATTGAATCCAACATTTCTTAACAACCAACTATTTGCAAGGAGTTTTATTTTCTAGACAAAGAGATGAATAAGCTAGAGCAATTCAGCACTGCTACTATGAAACTTACCTCCTAATGTTGGTGTAGCATCATCATTTGGTGAATGGATATGTAAGATACATATTCATGTATATGTGGATGCAGAAATATGCAATATATAGAAAATATATAATATATGGATATATGTGTCTATATATACTATTTGTAAATACAGATATAATATCAATAAATTATGTACCAATAACTAAAAGAATGATAAAACATAAATAATGACGAAGGGATGTTTTCCTACTCCTCCACCAAAATAATGAAGTTTCCTAATTAAAAGAATTGTTATGGGTGAAAATAATGGACCCTTTTATGCAATACAGAAAGCATTAAGGCAGCAGCAATTCAGTAGAACACAAGTTATTTTACTGTCTTTTTGCATTTATACCAAAAAGTAATTTGGTAATGCAATTGAAAGTCTTAATAAAAGCTCATACTCTAGAATCGTTGTTTTCTGTTTTGAGAAATTGTGCATTAAAGATAATGAGAGAAATGTGTAGTTACTGAATGGGAAAATTGTTCACTGCATTCTTACAAATGATACATATACATTAAAAGTATAATACTGCAAAAGTTCAGTTAAGAAAATTGTTATGTCCATATAATTAAATATTTTAAATTTATTTTCATACTGTATTTCAGGAATTCCAAGAGATTCAGATCACAAGATTCAGGTTTCCCCACTGTTTTTAAATTTTCTATGTAATGTATACTGTTTAAAATTGTATTTTTATAAATAAATGTATATGTTTAGCCTGTACCAAAAAAAAAAAAGGATTACTTTTGCGTGTTGTTATAATGCTTGGTTTCAAAAATGGCTTCTTTCTGAATTTATCTAGAAATAACCTTAAACAAAAATCACGAGCAATTTTTAGCTACGTTTTGAATTATAAAGTAAAATCTTAAAAATAATGTTGAATGAATTGTATTGAAATTTTGTACAAATTTTTCTACTAAATATGTGACAATATAAATTTCCTTTAGTTTTAATTGTACAGCACAATAACGTCTTTCCTTTTGCTAAATTCTCACAAGTTTTTCTCAGTTTCCTAGTAGCTACATATTGATTGTTGAGGTTCAAATCATTTTTCTTTGACTTTGCCAATATCCAACATCACTTTTATTAAGTAATGGAATTATATATATATATCATAAAATATTTTACTTTCTCTTTGTAGAACTGTTCTTTGTTGTTATGTTATGGCATGTTTTCATAATCCAAAAATTGTCTGTACAAGCCCACAAAGACACAATCCATGTAATCTTATAAATATGGCCCTCAGATTATATGTAACCAAAAATATTTCTTGCCAGTATTTTCTTTGGTACTGTTTTTCTGAAACCAATGGTTTCAGTTTCATATGATAATCTATAATTTTTGTCAAGTTATAATCTATTCTTTCTTCAGGTACAAAAGTTTTATCAAAAGTTAGTAAATATAAATAGACATACGCAGTACTCAAAAATTTTAGGTAGCGTTTTCTTGACGTAGAGCTATATATGGATTGGGACATTCATTATAAGTACTGAAGCAATCGGTAACAACAAACCCACACAGTAATGGAGGTTATTGTAAGAAGAGTAGGAAGACTAAAAATGCCACATGGTGGTCAAGGTCTATGGTGAGGCTGATAGTCCTAGTTCTCCAACCCCATGATTGGTAAGTGTCTTTTTTAGAAAGTAGAGGAAGATCCTGAGATCAGAAATTTTGAACAGTTTATGAATTCTTTCCCAGTTTGTTTATTTGAAACTATTCAAAAACATAACCAACTTGAATTTATTTTTAGGAAACATCTTCGTTTCTAGCTTTTCTAATCTTATATTCCAGTATTTGTGGACACTAATATTTAATTATTTTTTAATTATGTATTATTTTTAATGATGTATTGCCATCATTGCCTTGCAAATAGAAAGGAGTTAAATAGGAGAAGGCCTTCTAGTCTTTGTAATGTTACTTGATTTCAAGTTACAGAGTAGGATCCTATAGTATAAAATTATTTTATATAAGCCTTACTTTAATCCGTGAGTACTTGGCATGCCCAAATCAGCATGTAATTCGAAGTTGTTTGAGGAGCTGACTGAGGATTTACTACCAATCCTGAAAAGGATGCTCAGGGTGGTAAATTAATACTGTAAATAATTTTTATTTTCTCTCTTCTGAAGTAAGGGTTTAATTACCCTGTGACCTTTCTGTTTGCTGATGGATGGACTGTCTACACTGAAGAGTTAGCATCTATGCTAGGAGATATCATCATAGTTCCTTCCAAGTTTCAGGGGCATTTATGAGCTGCTTAGAGGTTAATTTATTCAGAATCATTGAAACAAATTTTCAAAAAAAAACCCCAAATTTTAATCTACTTGTGTGGCAGTTATCCTAGAAGAATCTTAAAATGTTCATTTATTATTGAATGAACTGACTTTAGTCGATTTATTTTTCATTCATTTTATAGTCTGAGCTGGCATAGAGAACGTTGTAGATATTACGGAATCTGAATTACACTGAGTTTTGTGGACACAAATATAGTTCATTATATCATGGATAATAATTTCATTTCTTGCCTTATAATTTACTATATAAAATAAATTGCAATCTGATGTTTATGTACTTCTAACTTCAAAAAGGTTGAGTGCACACACACACACACACACGTCCACTGTAAAAAAGCAGCCAAAACTTTGATATTTATGAAAATTAGATTTTTGTCAATAATTATGACTGCTAGTTTTAGCTGCATGAATTCACCAGTTAAATAGCCTTTCATTTTGCCTCATTTTTCTGAAGTCATGAAGTTTTTCTTTCATCTATAAATAATGGACTTGAACTTTTTTGCTCTCACTTTGAGACAGAAATACAATGGTAAAGGCAATTAGTTTTCTCTTGGTTTAAAAAAGTTAAATGTTCTTGTTTGATTTTGTCTCAAAACAGAGCCTTTTTTTTAGCTTACAAAAAGAACTTCACAGACAATCTAGTCACAACGCAAAGCTTTTTGTTACCCATGTTTACCTCCATTTCATCCAGTGACCCAGAACAATTGTTACTCTTGAATAAAGAGGTCGGATTTTTCAACTGGTCTGAGCAAACATGGTATCCATAAATCCTGTAAATTTCTTACATAAATAAATAAAATTTAAGCATGAGAACCTAAACCATAGTTTTACCTAAGCAATTTTAAGGAAATCAGGTCACTGTGGGAGATTGAGGGCAAGGAGTAGAGGGGGTGTGCCTGGGAGGGTCAGGGGAGGGCAGTATACACAGAATCAAACCTGGTGTTACAGGTCTATGGTTCTGGGGTTTGCGATCCGAAATATTCATTGATACTTCACTGAATATTCTTGAAGTAAAATATCTAGCCGTTTTAAAACATTATTTCACGGGGCTCTTATATGAACCCTCTGGAAGTGTAGGACATATATACAATCTCTGACATAAAGAGTTTAAATATATTGCCTGAAATTCCATCAATGGAAATCAATCGACTGATTTTCCTCATTAGTTCCACAGGTAGGATCAAGTCACACTAATGTATCTGTTATTTTCCTATCTCAAAATTTTTTAAAAATTGAGTTTTGAGAGGTGAAGTAAGTAAAATTGAGAGAAATATTTTCCATTTTAGTACATTGCTAGGTTTTTTCTTTTTTTTTTTTTTTTTTGAGACAGGGTCTGGCTATGCAGCAGGCTGGCCTTGAACTCACTATGTAGCCCAGGCTGGCCTCGAACTTGCAGCTATCCTCCTGCCTCAGCCTCCTGAGTGCTGGGATTTAAGGAGTGTGCCACCATGCCTGGCTTAGTACATTGATAGTTTTAATGTTCAGATCCAGGCCATATCCCATCACAGTATGTTGTGAATTTTTTGTTTAATACATGTATTATACAACAATTTGTAGAATATAACTTGTGTACTATTTGAACTATGTATACTTAAGATAATATAGTTAAAAAATCATATACCATTTCACAACTTTGTCATTTAAATAATAGAATGAGAGATGAGAATTTTATCATATTTGGTCTTAACAGATGAAACGTAGTCAATTCGCCCTTTGTCTAGACTGCCAGGAGTTGTAAATCAGCAGAACAAGACAAACAGCAACGATCCTGGACTCTGGACTTAAGGAAAACTGTTATGAGGTTTTATTATGGGCAAAAATCCCTGGAACTGAATAAGATAAATCTTTTACTTATTTATACTCAAATACAAGCTATTTTATGAATTCAAGTGAAGCTCTGAAGTTCCATTGACTTGGCATCATGAAAACACTTTTCTCTCATCACAGCTCATAAAAACAATCACTGAGCTTGTGAGACAGAATTAATAATAGAGAAAAGTAAGAACAGCATCGCCGTCTATTTAAAGAAGTGCATCAGTGAGTTTCAGATATAACTCTGGTAGTAATTTTCAGAGACAAAAATTTCCCAATCCACTCACATACATTATCCAAAAATTTTATTTATTTATTTTTTTGTGCTCTATGGTTGAAAAGTCACTTACACCAACTAGGAGTTAAATAAGAAGTATTTAAGGATAATTCTAATAATTGTTAGTTTAAAGAGAACTCTGTTGCGTTCTGGAGGGTTCACCCTGGCTGGCAGGCATTCTAATTTTCTCTAAGAAGATACTGTGTTGGAGAAAATTATGTCCTATATGACAGAATTAGGATCCGACCTCCACCTGAGTGAAATGCCTGTATGCATTACAGTGTGATCCAGAATATCCCAAGTCTTGTGATGCTGCCATTCGACAAGAATCAGTCGAGCTCATAGATACATTTGGCCAGATGAATCTTTTATTTTAATTCATAGTTTTACCTTGAGATACAGCCCATGTGGATATATTTTTCAGCCTCATATCACTTTTTTTTAAAGTCTTACTACAAATAAATCTACAATCAACTCTGACATTTAGATTTCATGAAATTTAGCTATGACCAATGGATGCATAAAAGGGGAACTATTTTTAAAATGCCACAATAAGACCAAGCACCTAAAGAATCCTCAAGGACTCTGACAAGATAAAGGTAAATGTTAAGACTTACATGTATCTTTCAGAGAGTTAAAAACACCAAACCAAACCAAAACAAAAACTATACAGTAAGTAAAGTGTATATGCAACTGGGAAATCACAAAATCATTTTTCAGACATTATTTGTGATTAAAATAGCTCCCAATACTATCTTTGGTATGAGACCTTTGAGGAGAGACAAAAAATCTTGCACATCACCTTAAGATAGGTGATTTCAAAATATGTAATAAAGGTTATTTGGTTACAATGTCTAAGTTTGTTATGTTCCACAGTATTCTATCACAAATTTAAAACCTGAGATATTTTAGAGGGATACTATCCCTTTAATGTTTACCAAAACATTAATGAATGAATCAAATAAAAACCCACTCTGTTTGATATGATATGTATATAAATAGAAATGGGTTTACATAATGGAAATCTTGCCGATCCTTCACTCCATTGGTTGTTTTGCATAAGTCCATAGTGCAAGTGAATTCCATACTGAATTTTTATCTATGTACCACGTTTTGCCTAATGAATAAACTGTGCCGATAGGCTTAGAATCTTGGACATTTCCATGAACTGTGTGAAGTGTTGACAGACTATAAAATAACAATGCTATTACAGTTTTAGAATTTAAAATGAATGGTTAATAAAATTAGCATGCCTAGTTTCCATATGACTTGGAGCCCTGGGATTGCTCACAGAAAATGGCTCAGGGGACATCCATCATCGATGAACTCTAGCTTTCTAAAACACCTGCACATTTTTTCCAGTGGAAGGCAATGCTCTCTCTGGATTCTTTGGTTGTCTTCACTCAGACTTGGCATTGTACACAAGGTTCTTCAGTCATAAAGAGGAAGAGACATTACAACATGCTGAACTTTGGGGATTGCTTGTCTTAGGCTAAAAACAATAAAGCTTACTGAACACTAACCAAAAGTTTATCCCAGGAAAACATCACTTCTGAAGCATTTGTTCAAACATTCTGGGAATAGGAAGGAAAATACAAGAGTATTCAATCAAGTTCTAGATCTTCTACACTTCTTTTCATTGCGTATTTATTGATTCATGATCCTTCTTTACCACATTTTATGTGTTCAAATGTGTAACAGTAAGTGTATGTTGAAATATATGTTAAAATATTACTCAGTATCAAGCTGTTAAAATATTGTCATGTGCGATGTGCTAGAGATTTAATGGAGAAAAGAAATGGTTTTCAAATCTTGATTATCAGTGTATATGAGATTTCTTTATAAACAGGTATGATATGGAAACAAAACTAAAAACAAAACTAAGCAGAAACTAGACACAAAACAAAACTAGAAACAAAACTAGAAGCAAAACGAAAAAGGAAAAAAAAATCTACCTAGATGATTAATGCTTTGAGATTTTGGATGTTTTGGACTTAGAAGGTAAAAATCCAATCTGTACTTCTTCTGTGTACACCTTCAAATGAGATGTTCATATGCAGTTTAATAGTGTCAAAATAAAGTGTGTGTGTTTCTGATTCATTCAGTAGAGTGATTACTCTTGATCTTAAATTCTCTTTCTCTATTCTACTTTTACTTATTACCAGCATTATTAGTTTTGAGGGGAAATCTTGTATTACTCATGGGATCTAAGAAAGGAGAAAATAAAGTCAAATATATTTCAGTAAAATAGTTGGGTTTCAGAGGATACTAGAAATAATCTGTCAGATGCTACCAGAATTCTAAATTCATCTATCTTTTTTTTCTTTCTCTTTGCACATGGGCAAAAGAATCTTCTCCTCCTTGAAATTTCACTATTGAGGTCTGCCAAAAACAGCCACTTATAGTATCTTTCTTTTAAATCATACAATTCTGAATTGAGGAAAGGATATTCAAAGGAGAATTTTCACAATATTTTAGACTACAATCATAGACAACACATGATGCCTTTAGTATATCAAACATTGTAATACAAATAAATTTAAAATAGTCAATTTTATGTTGTTGCCTTACTCTTTAAATCAGTGGCTGCACGAGTAAAAGAAGAATTTACATTAATTTGTTTGATTATTTTAAACTACATTTAACTCTCTTTTGAGGATTTGGTACCTTTGGGCATAGGCTCCATGTATTAAAGTTGCATGCCAAATATAGATAAAGTTATTTGCATATAAATTATCACTAATCCTTAGAGTAATCTACAAATTAGGCATAATTATTTGTATGACATATATAAAGTTAAAACACTTTTTTGTGTTTATCCCAAGCCCACACAACTTGTAGTGTAGCAAATGGGTAATACTTTTGTTCCGTCTATGTCCAAAGAAACTTAATAGAAAAGAATTGAAGTCGGTACTCCCTATGAGACAAGGCAAATAAAACTGATGTAAAATTCCATATTCTGTAATCATACATGCTCATAAAATATTTATCATTCTTTAGCTTAATTTATATTGATATCTCATATATATTTACTTTAGTATTTAGTATTCAACTATTTTACAGTTTACAGAAACATTTGATTCCAGCACCTACCATGCTATTTCATAAGTCACTGCCAGTATATAGGAGCTGAGTTTTCTAATGAATTAATACACCCAGAAATAACCTTGATTTCCAACTGTAAATTATTTTCCTGCATTAGAAGTGATTAGCATAAGCTTTTTTTATTACTTACATTACTAACATGTAACCAATTAGTTATACAAATTTCAAAAAAATATGTATACAAAAATATTTTGAAAAGGAAATCAGTAATATTACACATGAATAAACCATAGAAACAAGCTTTGCTATTAAAAAAAAAAACTTGTCTGCTAAGACTAAGTCTAATAAAAATTATCATTTTTAGCAGAATTTTATAACAGGGGACTAAGAATATAGTTATTACAGGATTACTGTAACAGCAGATTAGTGAAGTCCTACCTGTTAAAAAATATTAACCTTACCATTATTTTCCTTATTTAGATTGGGTTGCAAATTTTCTTAATGAATCATCAATTTACAAAGGTATCTGCATCCTCTTCTGGGAAAGTCTCAGTGCACTTTCACGTGGTTATAATGATAGTTTCACTAGGTTTGGTAGAAGTATGAACTTATTGCCTTCATTTGGAGGTTAATTATGGTTTAAGGGTATGCGTATGGGTGCCAATTTAACAAAATCTGGATTAGTGGTGTTTATTTTTAGGTGTACTTTTCAGCTGGACCAAGGGATGTTCTGATACCTAGTCAAAAATTATTCTGTATGTTTTTGGGAAGATGTTTTTGAATAAGATTAACATTTTTATCAGTAGGCTTTTTAAAAAAAAAACAGATTGCCTGCTTTTAATATAGATGTCCCTTCCAAATCAGGTGAAGGCCTGAATAGAACACAAATAATGTTCTTCCATAAGCAAAAGATAACTGTTCAGCAGATCACCTTTAGTTTTTCCCGGGTCTACTGCAAACTGCCTTTGGACTTGAAATGCAGCATTAGTTTTCCTGGTACTCAAGATTATTACCTGTCAGACAACAGCAGCTTCTCTGTGTTGCTAGCCTGCCAGCCTTAGGTCCAAAACTGTAGTCCTGGCTGTCCTGAATCTGCAGGCAGCCCACCTGGTAGATGCTGGATCTGCCCTGAATATGAGTTGTTCTCTTAATAGTAGATTTTATATATGTAGACACATTTGTCAAAAAAACAAAAGAAAATACTCAAAGCAGTTATAGTCCTTTCTTCTGTAATTGGTCATAGCTGGTATTCAAAATTACTTCCTTCCAACCTATTCTGTATCTTTTGTTTATAGTAAGCACCTTAGCTAGTTATGCTACTTACATCATTCACAAAAGTGCTGGACCATTAGTATTAGTCGTCCTGCCTGAATTGGTTTGTTGCAGATTTTCATTGACTTTAATTACATAGTATGGTAATAAAGAGAGGTCCTATATTCCTAAAATACTCTACTGTGGAATGTTGATCCTATTTCCCTTTGAATGTTCAGAGCAATCATCCCAACCAGCATGTGACACAATTCTTTGTGTCTTGACTCACAGCATGCAGAAACCAAAATGGCCCGATGATAGTCATGATTTCCTGTTCATGTCATCACTGCAGTATTTCCTAGTGGAATAATTCCTCCTTTTCTTACTAAAACCTCTAAATTAGTGGTGTTATAAAGGCAGAAAGAAAAATATCCCATGTCACCTCCTCAATACTGCAACTATGAATCCCAGTTATGTGAGTAACAACACATATACTTGCCATTGCTTCAGGACATATATCATCCCTAAGAGCGCTGCTTTCTGCCTGCAGGTTGAACTAGGCTGCATTGTAACTGTAGTCTTCAATGACCATCCCACCACACCACTAAGTCAGCTACTGCAGGATGTTGTGAAATGTGATTAAGACTCTGGATTCTGAGAGCACAGGCCATTGCCACACTTTTAAAAATATTATGAAATGATTTTCTTACTGAGAAACAATGCTCTGTGGAATAGCATCATGGTGTTTTAAATTGATGGATTATTGTTTTTCCAGAACCAATATGTGCAGGGAGGGTAAGTACAGACCAGAGTATTTATTCTGGGAAGAACAAAACACCGCATTTCCATAGTAGAATAATTACAATGTAATAAATCTGCCACAACATAGTTGGCTGATTATTCCAGGAAATGGTAACATACGGGCACCTTGGAATTGGACTCTGTTGCTGGCAAATTGAGTAATTATCAGTAGCAACAGCCAGATTGGACTTAGTCAGGAAAGACCATATTGCTGAGCCCATGCATGACCTTTATACCAGGCACCATGGCTTTGTTCTTTTTGAGCCCATTGGATGGTGACAATAGTGGCTGGAGAAACAATTTGACTGTTTTCCTTAAAACAAGCCATCCTATCCACTTGGTTACAAAAATCATCCTTCGGTGAACATTTACATAGAACATAAATAGCTTCAAACTGCTTCCCAAAGAAGTCTATCCATGTATTTCTCAAATGAAGCTCTTGATTTCTGGGCAATGCTTTTTTTAATTTATTTTTTATTTTTTTAACATAAAAAATCATTGATAATTTGGGCTGGAGCAGTCCTTCTTTCATCAACAACTAACCATAGCCAAGTTCTTCATGAAGCTGTACCTCAAGGTTGGGAGAGAGGAGACAGGGTGCACGACCGTCTGAGTCACAGCGTCACATAACTGAATGGAATACCACTAAGGCCTGTTTGGACCCAATTTATATATTATCTGCCAGCATCAGAAGAGTTCATATTGAGATGTGAGAGTGACATTCCATAAGTGAAGGTCTCCTCTTTCATGTCATTATGCCTCATAATTATTCCCAATAATACTTTGAGGATATTTTCTTTTTGAGTTTAAGATACTGTGATTTTTTCCATTCGAACAATGTGAAATCATGGAGCTTGTGAAGTAAATTAAATCCAGTCAATAATCTCTTTTACCTCCATAGATTAGGTACAGTACCCATTTTATTTATAATTGATGGCAATCTTGGCAGTTATGTTTTACATTTCTAGTTAGGAAAGAACACATCAGCTAGCCTGGTTTTTTACCACAAATGTAAAGATTTTCATTTCCATTGAGCTAAAGTCTTTCTCTCTGCAGCTTCTTTTTATTAATCTTAGCAATGCATTCTATACTTATAAAATTGTACCCAAACTTCTATTCTGTTATTCCTTTAAACATTTGAAGAGTCATTCCCACAATTCCAAAGTACTCCTTAAAAATACATGTCTAATATTTTGCCACTTTTGTATTTGCTATTTTTAAATCAAATTTCACTTAACCAATATTTTAGTTTATCTCTGAGACAAAGGCTTAGCTAAGAGCTGAGAACATGCACTATTTTCTACAAACCAAGCCACTTGCTTTAATGAGCTTGACTCAATGAATCTGTGGGCCTTTCAAATGAAGACTTTAGCTTCCCTGAACCAGGAGTTCTACACTTCATGAGAAAAATCTCTCTTGAAAGTGAATGAAAAGCACAAAATTGGCTATTCTGACAGTGTCAGGAAAGGAAGACCTGTCTCCAGAATTCTAAGTGTTTTTTTTTTCCTATTTCTAACTTTCACAATGGGATACAATGCTGCACCTACAATAAATTTTGATGTAGGAAGGTAATGTGAGCCAGAAAATTATTTGAAATTGTCCAGGAAAATGTGCATGAATAACCAGTGCACCATGAGCAAGTGCTGTACAATTATTGGCAGGTGGATGTACAATGCACTTTACCTTCCATATATGATTAATCTGTGTGAGCAGCCAAGCTTTTCTTTAACACCTTGTAATTTCAACAGATGTGGCTTTGGAGTGTTGGTTTTCATAGACAGTGCTACCTCAGCTGATTTGAAACAAAAAGAAAAATAAATAATCCAAGTACAGAAGATAAGATATCACAAGTGTAAATAAAAACCTGATAATAATATACTTACAAAATAAGAGTTATACTACAATTTTAATTCTAAGAAGGGATATAAAATGCTGTCTCTGAAAAAATGGTTAATATCAATTTTAACATAACATTAAGCAGCACCGATTACTTTTCTGGGAGCTATGGATGATTATTATTAATTCTATAGATAAAATAATGAAGAGGCACAAGTGTTTCTAGTACTAACATACTGGCCATTACTCCTCTCCCTCCATCAAGCTACTATTTATCAATTGCAAAGAAAAGAAAAATGTTATCTCTTCAATTATGGCTTAATCTAAATCTTCTACCACATCATTCATGATGATAATCTCATCGTTGGCAGTGAAAATATGTGCTCATGGAAGCCTTTTCTATTAGAGAAAATGACTTTTCGAGAGGAAGAGGACCAAATAATTTGAACAGCATTATTTTCACTATAAAGGCTGCACTAAATTGAATCTGGAGTATTGATCACTTATTTCTTGAATAAAACTGATTAGTCTACACATAAGTAAGTAGATGACAAGACTTTGTTCTATGGCTAATAAAAATAAGTTACATTTGCTTAAAATCCTAAGACATGTTCATCCTAGTAGATTATGAGAAGTAAGCTTATGTAATAAAGGACTCTAAAAATGCTTGAATAAATTATTCACAGAAATGACTAAATTCTCCTTGGATGAATTAATCTACTTCTAAATGAGGTTAATGTCTCATCCTGTGGCAGCCAGAAATATAGGAATATCCATGTTATTTTAAGATTGACATATTATTATTCTAATTTCCTTCCCTTTTTTCAGACTACAAAGGAGATAGCACAATTTTTGATGTGATCTTAGCGCTAAATATTTCATTTGTTAAACATGATTTTAAATACCATAAGTATGATCTGGCTTTGAAATCTTTCCGTAATTTTACTGGCCTGTTTAAGTTTATAATAATTTCAAGATCTAATGGAAATTTAAAAAGTCTGTTATTTGTTGATCTCTAGTTCTCTGTTATTATGATAATGGATAGAAGAGTGCCTACTTCATTCAGACGTCTGCACCAACAGGAGACTACATCTTCTGGAAAAAGCAAATTCATACACTTAGAGGATACTGTAATTCAACTGCAGAAATGCATGTAATTACTATCAAAATTATGCATGGAAATCGAAAATATATGACATGTGTTATAATACATATTTGTATATGTGTTATGTATGTGGTGAACTCACGAAGAAAGAATAAACACAACACAAATTGAGAGTTCCTAATTCAAAATGTCCCTGCTTGTGTAATGATCTGTAAGTTTGTGTAATTTTGGATAAATTTTAATAAAAATCTATATAAAAACGTTCCAAAATCTATAAATTTTTGAGCACTAAGAAGACAATGCAATAAGTTGAAAATTCCAGACCTCATGGAGTAGATTAAAATCAAAATGCCAATGTACTTGGTATATTGTATAAAATTATCATCAGGGCATGGATTTAAGCTGTATGTGAAGCATAAATGAATTTCATGTTTAGAATTGGGTCCAATACCAGGATATCTCATGTATATGCAAGTATTCTAAAATCTGAAAAAAAATCTGAAACCCTAAATATGTCTTATCCCAACCATTTCACATAAGCAGTTGTCACCTATAGTTAGAGGTAGAATAATGCATATTACTTCAAAAAAAGCTGGATCATGCATTAAAAATATTTGCTTCTACAATAATCCTTCTAGTAATGAATTTGACAACACATTTATTCTCAGGCAAAATTGTACAACTGCAATTTGTTCCTCTGCAAACATAACTTTCATGTATTTTGGTTTCATCACTCCTGGTCAAAATTTAAGGCTATACATGTACTTTAGGCATAATGGCTCCAAAAAAAAGAGGACCCCAAATTAATTCAGCCATAAACATGCAATTTATTTTGCCAGGATCACCAAACATCTCCAAGAAGAGATGATGGAAATAGTATTCTGACAAAATGACCTCCAAATGGAAATATGAGACAGAAAAATTAACATTTTCTACACCAACATTTTCTAGGCACTTCTTTCTACAATTTTGATGTATCTTTTAAATTTTTATCATTATTAGTACTCTTTTGGAGTACATAATAATTACATTCATTATGTAACATATAGGGCTTAAGGAATAGTCCTCTGCCTCAGAAACATGCATCTTGTCCATGGCAGATGAAATCAGCAGTTTGTCTGAACAATTCAGTTTCTGCTATTTTACAAGGCAGCTTCAAAGATAAAGTACTATGCATTTTGTGGATCCTTTTAGGCTGCTGAGATGCAGATTTTCTTGGCATGAAGAAGGTATGAAGTGGACTTAAATATGATACTAACTTTTTAGCTCCAAGATTTTATTGTTCTTCAAGATAGTAATTTACTAATGATGATTCTGTCTCAAGGCTACACTGTCAAAAATGACAATTGGGGGCTGCGGGATTTAGCTCATTGGTTAGAGTGCTTGTCTTGGAAGCAGAGGGTACTCAGTTCAATCCTCAGCACAAAACAAAACAAAACAACAACAACAAAAAAATCAATTGAAAGGTTATGCCATGAAGGAAAATCACAATGGGGATAATCCAATAATATTATGTTAACAATAATAAATTCCCTAAATATTAATAATCAACTAGAATTATCAAGAAATCAGTTAAATCTTAAAGGCAGATTATTATATTTACATAGCATGTGAATGTTTCAAGTAAGTACCCAAATAAGGTTACGCTCTAGCACATAATGACATTTCACTCTACTAGATACTGCATTTACCACAGTGGTCCCACAGGTCATCCTGCATAGTGACATTGTGCCCTTCTTTATTTTTGTGTGAGGATGTCCTATTATGTTCACATAATAAAGATCTATTTCTCAGAATGCATCTCTGTCATAAGTGATGCATAACTGTATCTAAATTGATGTCATTACAAACTAACAACTAGATGTAATTCACCAGTACAATTGCTTATAATTTCATCCTGTAAATAGCTACTAACTCAGAAGCTCTGTCGCTAAGTGTGCACTTGGATATTGTATTTGTCAGCTCTCCCATCACTGGGACGCAATACCCAAATCCACAATTTAAAGAGAGGATTAACTCTGTTCATGGTTTCTGTGGATACAAATCATGTCTGTGATCCCCAGACTCACCCAGAAGTGGGCATTACTGACCCCCGAGGTGGCTGCCAAGCCAATCAGACCGACACAACTGAGCTTAACCATCAGAGATATTCTCCCTCAGAGCAGCTGAAATTCTGAAATTAGGAATTCATAGATCTTAATATTTCAACACTGCTTTATTAAATTGAGGTGGTTAATTGGACCCAACTGATAACAGCCCAGATCCCGAGGAGAAGGGGCGTGGTATTTTCGCTGAAACCCAAGGAACACGGTATGAGCATTCTGACATTCTAGTGTCGACCGGAGCTTGAAACCTAGAAAAAGCTTAGTGTATTCTAAGAAATTAAAGGTGATCAACTGGACTGCAATCTGTTAAGCAAGAGTAAGAGTAGAGAGAAAACTATTGAATAAAGAAAGAATGAAATTTTGTGAACTATGGCACAGTAATATGACTAAATTTTAATTATAATATAGAAGGTATGCTACTTAAGACCTATGATTTTGGAACTTCTAGAAGTTTCCTTGAGTTTTGTGAAGAATCAATTTCAGCGATGTAAGTGTAGGCATAGAGAAAATGTGATTTCCTGGTAGTTTATGGGATAAAGTATGCAGGTCATAACTGGAGTTTAGAGCAAAATATAAATGATCATTTGTTTTCTGGTAATTAAAATTTCTATTTAGAATTTTAACATAAATGGAGGAAAAAATAAAGTATATTGATACCAACAAATGTGTTGTTATTAGATTAAACAACAGTTTAGAAGTTATACCATACTTATTAGTAGAAAACACATGTGGGAAGACACAAATTTGGGAATAGAGAATAATTTACCGAGTTAGCCAAAACATGGGAAAATGTCTACTATGAGGAATCTAAGTTGTATTACATAAGAGAGTTACTTATCCTATTCTAGAGCTCAATGAAATTAAAATTAAAAAATATTCTCGAGAGGGAATACTTCAATATGAATAGTAATTTGAAAGTTTAGTATGAAAGTAAGAATTTAAAGAAATTAACATACATGTCATATTATCAAATGTTTGTACATTATTTATAACTATAGTCCAGAAAGTAGTGATGTTAAGAGGATAAAAAAATCACTAGAAAGCTTATAAAATTCATTCTGTGATCTAACTTGTCAGATAAGAGCTTCATGTTCAGCATTCAATTCAAAGTTCACATATAACATTCAAATAATATTCTCTGAGTATCTATTAGAGGAATTTGACTACATGAAACAGAGACTGGGAAGAAGGGCTGGAGCCCATAATCGTTAAATTTACACTCTTAAGAATAGTGCATAATACAATGGTGATATTGTTATTGAGATCAATAAAACTAGGAATACAGGCTGAAACTCATGAGACCGTGGGCGCTATTTTGTAGTGTTGCCATAAATGGCTGAGCTAATAAATTGATATTTGTGCAGAGGCTAAATTGATATTGAGGGAGTCCTGTAGTTACCTAGCAAAGAACTATGCTAGTATAAGAGGAACAAGAGTAAAGACTCCAAAGCACGAGAAGGCTTGGAGTGTTTGAAGAAAAGGAACAAAGCACTCATGATTAGGATCAAGTGAATGATGTAGAGAGAGGGAGGAGATAAAGAGTAGTGTCAAGATGTTTATGCGATAAAGATTAAAAAAAAATCCAAGAGTTCAGATTTTATGGTAAGTGAGATGGAAAGCTACCACAAGGTTTTGAGAACAGTGCAATGCATTTTATATTTTAGAAGAATCATTGCAGCTATTGTATATACACCAGGTTTCAGATCTGGAAAGTGTGGAATTACTGAAACCACAAGAGCGATTGCCGTGCTTTTGCCCAGCAAAAGAAATCACCAATAGAGCAGGACGAAAAACCACGGAATGGGAAAAAATTTTTACTAGCTATCCATCAGACAAAGGTCTAACATCTAGATTATATAAAGAACTCAAAAAAATTAAACCTCCCAAATTTAAAGACCCAATCCAAAAATGGGCAACTGAAATGAATAAACATTTCTCAAATGAAGAAATAAAAATGGCAAATAAATATATGAAAAAGTGTTCAACATCATTAGTCATTCGTGAGATGCAAATTAAAACAACATTAAGATACCATCTCACACCAGAAAGAATCGTGTCTGTGAAAAAAATCAACCAACAACAAATGCTGAAGGGGCTGTGGGGAGAAAGGAACCCTCCTCCACTGTTGGTGGTAATGCAGACTGGTCCAGCCACTGTGGAAATAAATACGAAGATTCCTCAAAAAACTAGAACTAGAGGTTCCATTTGATCCAGCTATTCCTTTACTGGGAATCTTTCCAGAAGAGTTAAAATCGTCATACCGCAGAGATATATGCACAACCATGTTTATAGCAGCGCAGTTTGTAATAGCTAGATCTTGGAAACAACCCAAATGCCCAATGACCAATGAATGGCTAAAGAAGATGTGGCTTTTCTACACAATGGAGTACTACACTGCCATAAAGAAGGATAAATTAGAGTCATTTGTATGTAAGTGGATGTTCCTTGAGAATATACTATTAAGTGAAATAAATCAGACACTCATAAGCACACTTCAAATTGTTTCTCTGATATGAGAAACCGTAATTGTAAATAAGAACAAAGTAGTGCAACAGATATTATATAAAAGGAAGATAATATACAAAGAAGAGAAGTACTAGAAAGAGGAAAGGGGGAAAAGCAGGAAGGGAAAAAAATGGAAAGAAAGGGGCAAGGGAAATCATGGAGAATTGTAAATAAACCTGCTGTAAATAGAGATGGAGGGAAGAGAAGGGAGGGGAGGGTAGAGTGGGGAGAACCAAGAGACACCATGTACAGGTACAAAACAAACATGTTAAATGTGATCAATATATGGACAATGTACCAATACATGTTCTTGGTTAAAAAAAAAAAAAAAAGAGCGATTGCTGTAGTGCAGGAAAGCCATCTTGGAGCTGGACGCGAATAGGCGCTGTGGGCATAATGAGAAGTCATGAGTGTCTAGATATCTTTTTACAGGTAGCATTTGGAAGCACATTCTATTTTGAATTAAATGTGAGGTTTAAAAATGTGCATTAACTTCAGCTCCAATGCCTTCTGGATCAGTGATGTGCAAGCCAGGGAAGAAGCATTTAAAGAGTAGACTTAGGCAGAAGATGAGTTTTCAGCATACTCTGAATTGACCATCAGTTCAATTTGTAATTGTTAGGGGAGAGTTGGATGTTAAATTTTCACCTTCAGGGTGAAAAAGGCTGAGCGATATAAATTTTACAGTATTTGGTTTATGGCAGTTAAAAGGGAGATTTCCTGGTTTGGTAACCAGCCTCCAGATAGCATTGTTCTCCGATAAATCCTGCATCTTTGTATACATACAGGCTCATTCCACATAATACATGCCCGTCCACATTGCACCTCGGTTATTTGACTAATGGCAAACAACAGAAGCAATTGTGTCACTTCCAATACTAACTCATAAAAGACAATAAACAAACAACTTGGGCACTTTCTGTCTTAGATCATTTGCTCTGGGGAAAGTCAGGGACCATCATTTCATTCATTTTTTTTTTTTTCCTGTTGCTGAACACGAAAACCTGATGCCCACAGCTGAAAGGAGGAGCAGTTTAACTTGGAGTATGTTTTCAGGGGATTCAGGGCATGATCACCCGGCTCAAAGGTAGAAAGGGGACGCTGAGTTCCAGATGTTCGGTTCATGGTGGCTGGAAAGCAGAACATGGTAACAGTGCCCAAGAGGAAGGGTGGTCAACAAACAGAAACAGTCCCCAAGACGTGCTTCCACCACTCACCCTGACATACCCAGCGCACTCCTCCGATTCCTCAGGAAGCTCCCAAGCCAATGAAGTTGACACATTCAAGCTCAACCATCACAGCCACGTCTTTAATAACACTCTGTACAGTCCCACTTGATAGGTAGCTGAAGAATTTCACCAAATATTATGTGCTAATTATGTCTATTAATGCGTCATTTGCTTTGAAATGATATGTATGTTTTGTTCTAAAATAGAAATCTTTAGTTTTCCTTAGCAGAGTTCTATTTCAGTAAGCTTTTCTGATCTAATGGTGATTTTTCACGGAAATAATAGGCTTACTTGTACAATGAATAGTAACACATATGTTTCATGCAGATAACTGGCTGCTTATCAAATTGGCTCTAATTAGACATTTTTGCATTATGGGATTAGTATGAGTGCTGTTGGGACAGGGCACATAAAGCATGTGAATTTGCAGAGTGAGAATCCATTTGTAAAGGTAGCATTTTCCATTTCACACTAGCTTTGTACCATTTGCCAAATGCTAATGACTATGGGGCACAACTGGGTTTTAACAGTAGCTGCCTTGCAAACGGATATGGCAAGATTTGGGTGGAAAATAACAGATACAGTGGGATTTAAGAGGAAAATATTTTTAAAATGACATCCAATTTCTACATAGTTATCATTCTAAATAGATATTTGAGAAGATGGAAAGTTTTCCAAGTAATAGTTTCCATGTTCAACTAAATGTATTGCTTAAAAATGATGTCCTTTCTGGCTTGTTATTGAATACTAGTTTAGAAAGATTTTGTTGATTCAGATATTTAGTTTCATCTTTCTTATTTTCACATATTTATTTTCCTTTTTATGCATTTAAAAGTTAAACATCAGAATTTCTGATTAAAAGTTATGAGCATGAATACAAGTCTAAATCAGTTTCTTAAAATTTATGCTTTGTTTTAAAGGAATCCTACCATCTTATATGTTTTTTTCCTTACCTGATGTGAGACTGAGATATTTCCATTATAGTTAAAGAACTATAAGCCATAAAATATTTTTATTTAAAAGGAGGCTGGATCTAGACTTGTTTTTGACTAAATCTCTATTTGGCCTTATTTTCTTGCAAAAAACCAGATACTATTCTCCACTGTGACTTTCCCAAAAGTTTTCTTGCAATTAGCTTATCTTCCCACTATGATGTAAGAAGGTAAACAGCGAATCATTTGTCTGTGTACAGTATGTGTCATAGGAGCAGGGGCAGATGGCTAAGCAGTTCTGGGCTCAGTCTTGCTGGAAGACATGGTGGAAATCTCATGGTGGTGTTACCAGCTGCAGGTAGGCAGATCACCCACTGCTCATTGTGCTCTGAAACATGTGTAGCTATTTTGCAGAACCAGATATCCAGATATCCCACCTTGAGGAGTTTTACAAGGGACCCTAACTTTTGGCTTATGGGGCTTTGAAAATGCATCACCAGGACCAATTGACTCTGCCTCTGATATCATCAGAGGCCAGTGAGAATATGATATAATGAAATGCAGAACGTTAGCTCCCATCCTATTCTGCCAGGCCAACCTCGATGCAGCCTGTGACATAGTCTAGGGCCTAAGGTCCAAACTTTATGATTTCAGCTACATGACAGCCAATTATTTTCTGCTCGTCTGCTTATGGATGGGAAAGCTGTCCCTTACCCCTTCTCTCACGTGGAAGACTTGACAAAGAAAGGTCTATGGCCCAAGGTCTTCAGTAAGTCATGACTGATTGTTTGTACTTTGCTACAACTTGTTTCTGTGTATTTTTGCAGGAGGACAATTCTATTCTCATGAACCCAGTTATCAAGGGCTTGATCTTGGAGAACATTTTCTCACCATAGAGTTAGATGCTACCTTTATAAATCATAAAATACCACACACTGTTTATATTACATACATACATAGTAAACATTTTTTGAATAATGAGAAAATTAAACTATATTATCTCGTTTGTCAATTCTTTCAAACAGTTTATCAAGTCGATTCAAAATGTTTATTCATTTTTAATGTCTCTTCTGTCAAATACCAATTTCCCGTACAGATTTACAGTATAATTTTTCTTGATCTGTTTGCCAGATTCCGTGTCAACACCATAGACTACAGTTGTAGATCATTTAATTATCCACAACTACATGGAAGAAAATTAAACAATAAGGTTCTTCAAGAGGTTCTTAAACTATTAGAGTAGAAGGAAGTGAGCAAGCATAGGTATAATATGCGGTGATACTGTTGAGAAAACCTTGTCCATGACTGTCACTGGTAGGCTTTTATCTAAGTTTGAATGTTGTTACAAAATTTACTTAAATAAGACTTCCCTAGTGTTTCCCTGTTATCGGGTAGAGGTAATGTCCCTTACAGTTGCAGCAGCATATCAATGCACACTGTGTTTTAAGGGTTTCATTTTGCCTATTTTTCCTGTTATCCATATTCTGCACAGGAAGGCATTGGGTATTTGTGTGACTCCATAGTAAAAGGTGAAAAGAGTATGATTAATAAGATCTTGAATCATAATTAATCTCAGGCTTTAGTCCCGGGCTTTCTGTGGGCTAGTTGTAGCTCAAATGGTTAATTAATTAATTTCAGTGTTTCAGATACTTAAGTCTAAATTGAAAGTAATTTTAAAAAACGTAATATTTTATATGAGTCAGACATCTTTCTAGCCAATTTTTATTTATTAACACATGCATTTTCCATGTCATCTCTATCTATAAAAATTTAGGGGGTCACGGTTAAGGTAATGATTAATTTAATTATATTATGTAAAGCAATTTCAAAGAGTTTCTGTGATACAGGATTTATTGATTTGTGGTTACAGTAATTGAAAAGTGCACATTAAATAAATTGTTATATATTTCCTAAGTTTTTTTCAAAGAGGTCTACTTTGATGTGTTTTTTAATTCAACATAATTTATACCTATGTTACACTTCTGGATATCATCTTCATTGAAATAAGACTGTGGTTCAAACAATACTTCTTAAAAAAGCATTCAACTTTTGTTCCTGAGATTGTTTTCTAAGAGCTTCAGTTGTTCATTCTGGAACGTTTTTAATATTATCATAAATTGCCAGGAGATTTTTTAGAAAGACTCATTCTTTCCTCAAAACATCTTCATGTGGACTATTAATCATGTCAAAATATTGCAACTGTCCAGTCATGCCCAGAAGAATAATAATTACATTTGCAGACTCAGGTAATGAAAAATTATTTTCTTCTGGCTAACAGTAATTTTAAGCTTCCATAAATTTAAGCTTATTCCATTCTCAGAGATAGAAACAATTGTCATTTTTTAATCAGAGAAATGAAGTAATTATTTCTCTATCTCCTGAATTAAGCTGTGTTCCAGGAAAACATTAGTAAGGCAATGAACTTTTAGAATGCATAAATTACATAATGAATGGATAATCCTTAGTGGCATTTTGGATCAACAATACATTTTGGCAGAAGTGTAGGTCCTTGTTACACAAAAAAGAAGTTTAAGCTAAACTGTATATGGGAGATTTCTAAGGAAGATTAGAAAAGTTACAGGTAGCTAATGTGAACCTACGATAAAATCAGAGTAACTAATTTAAGAATTCTTTGTAACCATCATGCAGAGAAAAAGTGTTTTCCCCAGATGAGTATCAGTGTGCTCTTCTTTATCAAGGAAGTCTATCTATGAACAGGTGAAGGAAGCTTAACAGAAGAGTGTACATTATAAAATGTATTTTTCCATTCTGGTGTAAGTTCTTTGTGTCATAAGTACACATAACAAATAATTTGTCAGCCACTCATGCACTAGGACTGATGTAGAGACCTCGAGCAGTTGTAGAGCAGTGCCATCATATAGTCAGGGTGAATTCTATGCAGCATGTCTTATGTAACATATAACGGAACCACAGAGGAGGGAGACATTCACCTATTGGAAATTACTAACAGCAGAGGTAGGAATAAGGCTCAGGAAAGTTGGAATAAAAGCAAAAGGCAGATATGATAAATTGTATAAATTAATATCAAATGGTTTGGGGATAATTAATTTATGTACACGTTATTTGGATCGATTTGATTCCAAACTTGCTAAAAAGTTGTTTTATTAAAAATGAATATAATACAAATACCTATCTCTATCTATCTATCTCAATATCAGCAGTACTTATAAGATCACATTATCTGCTTGAAAAAGAATTAACCTATTAACAATTTTAAGGGTATCTGGGTTTGTACTGTACTGCAGCAAAGACAATTCAACATTTACTAAAGATCTTCCTCTGCCAATCCACATCAGCAGTGATCCTGCACAAAGCCACATGAAGAAGATTACATGTATGTAACAAAACATTTATTTAGTTGCAAATAACAAAAGTTAGATCAATTCTAGCCCCATCATACTCTTAAGTATTTTAAGTGGCATTACCAAGATGTGATAAGACATCTTGGTAACAATGACTCAGACTAAGTATTTGTTTTTGCCACAGTTCTGTATCATACTGAAAAAACTAATAAGTAGAATATATTTTATCGACAACATGTAAATGTATTAATATGTAAAACCCAAATAAAAATGCAAACACATTCCTTTGTAACACTGACTAGATTTACTAAAGCAGAACTTAGGTTATTTATTCAACACAAAGGAAAGGTCAACCTAACCTTCGGAAATGAAATTAGAAAAGTAGTTTTGAATTTGACTGAAATACTACTGGAATTGCAAACAAAATGATGATAAATTATGTCTCTCAAATCTAAGTACTGCAATTATGAGATTCTCAGATCAGCCTTAGAAATGATAGATTTAACATTCTGCTACACAGAAGACAATAAAAGAGCACTAGGCTAGCAAAGCTTTTCCACATTGAATTTCCTTTTACTTTTTCAGAAATGGCTGACAATAAGAATGGCGATCCCTGAGGACAGTTTGGAAACATCATAATATCTGAAATAGTTGTTGAGTTTCCAAAGAGAAGCCATGAAAAAGAAAATGTGCATATATTATGTAACACAATGACAAGATTTGCTCCCACATTGAAGCATCCATCAAAAATTACATTTTTATCATCCGTCCATTGGGGTTTGACAGTGGAGAACTGGCCAAGAAGGGAAAATTAGTCAAAAGCTCAAAAAGAATATAGCTTTCATAGACACTGGAAAGAAGACAAAAATTGTAATTTAAACATAATATGAAGAATACTACTCTCCAAAATAATAGGAAAGTTGCATACTGATCTTTAGTCACAGAATTTTATAAGGATAATATTTCATATAATATTTATATAATATTGTATATAAATATAATACAAACATTGAATATTATAAACATAATTTTAAAAACCTGGATAGCTTTCAAAAACACAGCTGATATGTTAGAATTAGCTGCCAAATCCATCATTATATTCAAAATCTATACATGTAAAAATTACATGTAGGTGTAACAGTCTTCAAGCTGGTAAACACTGCATTGTAAAAAACAAATGTTTTGCATTAAGACAGACATTCTGAAAAGAACTTGTTTTAATAATTTCAAAAATTTCAGCAAATCAAAACGAGTATAGAAAAATGATTTTGAATTAATGTGCAATAATCGTTTCAAAGAGAAATGGAAACCATCTATCACACATTTTATTTTAGATATATTTTCCTCCAATGTATAAAATGATATAATCTTAATCCAGAGAGTTTTGCTTTCTCTTATTGCTTCAAAGAAGATTAAGAGTTGCCCTTCTAGGGGGCTGGGATTTAGCTCAGTGATTAGAGTGCTTGCCTTGCAAGCACAAGGGCCTGAGTTCGATCCCCGGCACCACAAAAAAAAAAAAAAAAAAAAAAAAAAAAAGAGTTGCCCTTCTAGAGCCAATTGAGTACTTTTATTAATAGTTAGGGAAGGGTTAAGAAAACTAAATTTTGTGTCATTGCTGAGACAGTTTGCTATGTTGGTTTACATTATTTCCAAAAGCCAGAGGGACCAAGTATTTTATATAGGAAGTCCTTTAGGCAGCTAAATATTAGGGAAATTTCAAATATTTTAAACAGATGCTAGTTTTGAGTACAAAGTTTTTCCCTACAGAAAGGATTTTACATTAATTTCAAATGCGCATGTTTTAGCACTTATATAGCATTTATTTGCAGAACTGAAGAGAAACTTAATGTAACATTTGAAATATATAAACAAATTCCTCCCAAAATATCAGAAGGCAGCTGAATAAAATAATTAAAATAATGCTGATTCACTTTTTAAACTTTGGTTTTAGGAATGACACGAATCATTTGCAGTAGGGATAGTATTGCTCATTATATTGTAATACCCATTCATATTTTGCCCCATCAGTTCACTCTAAAATTTTGTAGATGTTCACTCAATGTAATAGTTATGTTCAAGAGTGGACTTCTTATTCAGGATTATGTGTCTGATCTACTTTGAATTCAAAAATGTTAATTTAGTTCCTCACATCAATGAATTCCTAGAACTATTCCAGGACTTCACAGTATAAAGAAAGTAGGCAAATATATGTTCATGTTATATGATACAATGCATTCTATAGAAATGTATAAGAAACAATGATGAGTTTCCACCTACTAATTTTAATAAATATTAACAAGTTTCTATTTATTTATTTATGTGTGTATTTATTTATTTATTCATGAATGACAAGGTCTCCATAATCACTAAGTCACCCAGGATTAGTTCAAATTTGTGATCTTCCTGCTTCAGACCTCCAGAGTCCTGGGATTACAGGCGTGTGCCAACATGACTACAATCCTTTTTATTCTCAATAGTAAAACTTCTATAATTTTTTTTCCTAATTAACCATATCTTGCTGATCATGATTATTTTATATGACTACACATGACTCTTTTCTTTGCTTGTAACTTTTCTCTTGTTTTTGTTCTTTGCCTTATTAAAATGTTTTAGTAAATTGTTATTTTTGCATTTTGTTTTTTTTTTAATATTTTTTTTTTTTTTTTTTTTTTTTTTTTTTTTTTTTTTTTTTTTTTTTTTTTTTTTTTTTTTTTTTTTTTTTTTTTTTTTTTTTTTTTTTTTTTTTTTTTTTTTTTTTTTTTTTTTTTTTTGTGGTGCCGGGGATCGAACTCAGACCCTTGTGCTTGCAAAGCAAGCACTCTAATCACTGAGCTAAATCCCCAGCCCCTGCATTTTGGTTTTTGATTTTTCTTCTTAGAAGTTTTTGCTTGTATTTTTAATACATTTTACACATTTATATAAATCTTAAGCCATTTAGTATTTTTCCATTTAGTACACAAAATAATTTTTATGCAAGTACATTCTAGGTGTAACAATCATTCTGCTCTTGTCCTCTACCATCACCATCAGTGAACGGCCAGTAAGTAGGATTTTCACTTATCTCTTGCACGCCTGTCTGGTTTTCTTGAGTTGTAGCCCTTACAGTATTTAAAACCATGCCTGACTGCATGTTGCAGAGCACATCCCTGTAAACATGTAAAATACTTTATAGATGTGAAGAGACAATGTGGGAGGCTGTGATAAGGTTTAATGAGAATGTCCTTAGAGTAAGAAGAATATAATAAAATTGGAGAAAACAAACCAATATTATCTCAATTTATACAGTTTGTAATGGTGAGATTGAACACATAAATAGCATCTTTAAAATGCCAGGTACCATTCAAGTGTATCTTATAAGCTAACATATTTTATTTTCATAATTACTTTAAAGGAAAATGTAGTTATTATTGCTAGAATACAGATGAGGAAACTGACGTCTAGGACTGTAGAATAATTTGCCAAAAATTATTTCATAAATAAATAAGCACCAGAGCATGCATTGGTCCAAGCTACTTTGTCTCCAAAGCTCTACAAAACTAGGCAATATTGCCTTTCGAGAGATGCAGGAAAGAAAAAGCAAAGCTTTTTAAAACCAGATAAAAAAGTAAGAAACGAAGTACATTAGCAAATTTTTCTAAATAAGAATAAAACTTCATGGTAGATTTGTACAAAAATCAGCCTGCCATACAAAATTTTGATAAGAACATATGATGGTAGTTCTGGACAATTCAAGATAGTAATTAACTTAATGAAGACAGGACAACGAATAGAAGTCAATTGCTGTAGTATAGGAAAATGGGGTGTTTGCCTACCCTGGAACAATATCAGAGGGAATAATTTTAAAATACTCTCTGTGCAGGAAATCTGTTGAAATAATTTAACTTTATCCAATATATATTTCTGTTTTCCCTAAAATAGTCATATGCAAATGCAAAACAACTTTGGGCAGCTGATTAAAATTGTAACAAGGTAGATATAGTATGCATCTATAAAATTTAAAGTAAAAAGGGAGATTTTTTTTTCTCTCTTAACAAAAAGCTCCACATGCTGGAGGGGATGGGAATTCAAGGTCACATAAGAGATTTCTTTATAATGGTTTCTTAAAGGGGAAAATAGTTTGAGCAAAGTTTCGGAGCAGCAACAACTCTGAAAATCGCCTTGAAAGAGGTGAAGCGTTTCTGAAGTAGTTTGTCCTTTTGGATTTGAATGTAGTGATTTTTGCAATGAACTGTTATGTCAGCACTTCATCTACCCCAAAGGAAAAGCCTGATAAATCTGCATTATGCTTTGAGGAAAGAGCATTACCCAGGCCTGGTATTAGCTTTCAAACCAGTTATTTCTAGTAACAGGTCAGATTTACCCACTAGCTATTTGTGCCGCACATGCATAGATTTACACTTTGTGCTGAATGGGCTGTATTCTTTTGCATGCAACTATTTCTTTAACACTTTTTACAGTATTTATTTTCCAAAAAATTTAACAAATTAACTTAAATGTATTTGCCTTGCAGTTTTTTCCCTGACTAGGATATACAATTAATTTCAAATAGCATCAGAAAGTAAAGCGTTTTTGATGATGTGAAATAAACCTAGTTTTCCTCAGGAATGACTATCAGGTAGTATCGCTGCATTGAATGTTTATGTTGTTTCTATCAGTGCAATTGTTTGTTAACAATTTCATAGTACTCAGATGTCTTATTTCATGCTTATTTTGATTCATAGACTTGACTTTATATTATTTCGTTTTTATGCTTTGTCTCCTGAATCTTCTTAAGGAATAAAATACATGCAGAAGAAGACAGACCAAAGAGGACTAACGCCTGATGCGTTGACTCTGATAAACTTTTCGACACAATTTGATCCTTCTGTCAGGGAGAATTATTCCTATTCAAATGCTGGCAGCTTTTGACTATTAAGAGAAAACAGAATTTAACACTATTAAAAGGAAGAGAAAGCATTGCTCGCCTGCTTGGGAGCAACTGGAAAGATCATTGAAAAATGAGTACTGGGTTGTTTAGTTTTCTAGCACGAGAATGAAATAAATGAGATAATTGATAAAAAGAAAAGATAGGCTTACTTATTTTGGCACATTATTTTGGAGGTTTTCATCTTTAAGGAGGGCCATTTTAACAAAGTAGGCACATTAAAAGTTAAGTAATATAATTTGAAATTATAAAAGATTGTGGTGGAAAGAATGATTTTTATGAAGTTTGCTTTTGGTCAGAATGCTTTTACCAAACACAAAACTGAATAAAGAAGGACAGCTTGGTAGGATATTAAGGTCCATGGAAGAATCTGGGGCCTGCCTTTCCTAGATGGGTAGTTTTTGCGAAGGAAAGAGCCTACATGTGGCACAAAATAATAATACAAAAAATAAATAAAAGGAGCCGATTGAGGGAACATTATCCAACCTAACAGAAAGAAGAGGAAGAAGAAAGAAGAAAGTATTTTAGAATAAAACAAAAACAGTGCCCATTCTTCTGAATCCTGAAAGGAAATGGAAAAATAAGTAAAGATAGTATATATGTGAAGATGTGGGTGAAGAAGGAATTTGTACTCAAAAATAGAACTTTGTATATTTATCCTCTAATGGCATCCTGCTAGGTTTCATTCAGCACTATTCAGTATCCTCAAGCATTAAGTTGAGAGGGACTGTATCAAGAAATATAGACATTCTGCAAACAAATATGGTATTTAAAACATTAAATTCTCAATTGTGTTTTAAGGCATTGGAACTTTACATGAAAAAAATAAAAGTTCCCAGGCTTGAAATATTACATTGTCTCCTTCTACCTGTTCCTTTCTAAGATATTTTAAATTGTATTTCATGAATCTAGACAGGAGTCTTTGGTAGAGAATCCAGTTAATTGGGAAACTCTATTTGTAGGTTCTTAGATAAAATTACACCATCAAGAAGAAGAAAAAGACACTAATTTTTAAGTAAAAAATTCTCCCCAAATACATGACATCTATTGGATTCTTTCTTCATAAGGTAAAGGTCAGATTTCTACCCCAAACCTCCTAGGTATGGTCCATATGATAATTCCTATGAAAACACATAAACTTGAATTTCTGTACTACACAAATATCACCCATGGAAAAGTACCAAGAATTTAAACTTTTGAAGAGTCTTCCAAGTATCCTCAAGTCCTCAAAATACGGAGATCATTTCTTATGCATGCTTGTATCTCATTGCATAGTTCTTGGCCTAACATTTGATAGAAACTAAAAATTTATTAATAAACCCTACTGATGAAAGCCAGAAGGAACACAGCATTAGTAAAGAAAAAAATCAATTAGCTCACTAGGCAAAGCAGAATGCATCCTAGGATAACGCTGAGAGATCTCCAAGGAGAGTTTTAGGAAAGGATACTTACAGGATTTAAAGAATGAGAGTTGCCTATAGGTTGTACTTGCAGAAAATGACCAAGTTTCTTCTGGAGAACAGCAGAGGCACAGTTCATAGTCAGATCTCTAAACATCTTACAGTACATTTTCAAAGCAGTGTGTGGTCACAGAGAGCTTGAAAAATGCTTATGTAGCTCTAGTCTTGCTGTGATTGGCCATGAATCTTGTTTGGTCAGTGAAACATTGGTAAAAGTTGTGTAATTTAGAGCTTGAAAGATGTTTATACTTTGTGTGTACTTCGAGGACTGAATGGCTGGATGGACAAGTCTGCCAGTTAGCTGAGAAACCAGAAGGAGAGAAGTCATTCTACATTAGACCTTCCCATGTAAGTAGATGCCAACAAATAAAACAAGCTGAGACCTGAAACACTAAACACGGCCAACCAAAACTGCTAAGTCATACCACTGTGGTCGAAATGACTGTCCGTTGTTTCAAGTCACAAAATTTTTAAATGTATTTTGTTTGTATCCCTTCAAGTTTGTTTTTTTTGTCTCAAAAGTGAACTGATAAAGAGTTAATAAAAAATGAGACAGTCCTTAGCAATTTTTCCATTTCCATTCATGTGACCTGCCACTCATTACCTAGATTTGAATGGACTATAAGTCCATGAGATGAGTGCGTTCTGTTGACAGCTCCCTGTACTAATTGCCTCGAACTGTGTTCAACCTTTCTGAACTACCACGGAGAAATAACCCTTTCTCAATGGATTAGAACAGGTGAAAATTACAACCTGAGAAGTTAAATGGGAATATGTAGCTAGCCCGCAGTGCAAAGATGAGCGAGAAATCTGCTGTCTCAATATAATGTGCCTTGTATTCATATGCACATTCCAGAAATATCCAGAAAATTTGGAGATACAAAATTCTTAGTCTGGTTTTTTAAAAAAAAAAGAAAAAGGAAAAAGATAAAAAAGAAATGTTTGCACATGTTTTAATTTTCTTTTCTTGTGGAGAAATCAATAGAAGTAGCTCAAAAATCTATTTCTCAGAAATGAAAAATAATTTGCAGTGACTCGATGCAAATGTGACTGCTTAATTTCAAACATCAGGTAACATGGTAAAGCATTTACCTTATTGAAGACATTGTTAGAAAGCACAGTTTTAAGTCCATATTTTGTCATGGCTGTAGTTGAACAATTTAGAAGCAAAATTAATGTGTTGTTGTTTCCCTTTGATTAATTCAGCACATTTTATTCAAAGTGGCTAGCTATTTCTTTTTGTTTCTGCCAAAAAATACCTGGTAAACGCTGACAAGGAAATGGAATATTGTGTGGGCCAAATTTCTGACATTTATTTCCTGCAAACATTAATTTAATACAAAGGAGAATAATCTGCTATTCACAAAGGAGAAGAAAAATACTCAACTTATTTGAAGTCAATTCTTTTCACTTAAAGGTTATAGTGACTGAATACAATTTTCTCAGGAGAGAACTTCGAAATGTCTGAGATGAGAATCAGAGCAGAGAGTTAGTTGCATCTTTTCTACTATAGGTATTCCGGTAGTTCAGAACACCAGATACAAAGAAAATTTCACGTGTTTAGAAGGAGAATTAATTTTGACACATTTTCCAAAGGAAGGAAGGGAGGGAGGAGGGGAGGAAGGAGAAAGGGAAGGACGAAAGAAAGAAAAGAAAAATAAAAAAGAATGAATGAAAAGAAGAGAAAAGGAAGAAAAAAAAAGAAGGCCCAAAAGAACCTAAACCCAATTGGCCAGAAGGAATATCATATTGCTAAACCACATTGCTGGGATATTAGAAATTACACCTAGATTTAAATAAACCTGGGCTAGTTGAAATGAAAATTTAGCCCTTTGAAACAAAGTTAGAAATAAATAGACCTATATGAACCTTACCAACAAAGATTATCAAAGTGTTTTTTGAAGGTAAATTACAAAGACAAGGGAAGCCAGAGATGTTGAATATTTTTATACTGTATTTTTTTAAGTTCAATCAAGTAAAATTTCCTTCTTTAACTCAAAACTAGAGGTCAAACATGAGTAGGAACATTTTTAATTAATAACATTTGTGATAGCAAAGAACTGATAGTATATATTACTAAGGAAATTTCAATGGAGATTTGTTTGCTTAGATTGGAAAATTAAATGTATGTCTTTCAAAAGTTAAATAGCAAATATTCTAAAGAGCCATAGTTATTCATTGGAAGGTAAATGGAAGAGTGATTTTCATAGACCAATATTTACAATTGAATATTTGCTAATGCAATACAAATATAGTTAATTTTATTATATACAAATGGTTTTCATTTACTTTGAGGCCAGAAAAAATTACTAATATAAAAGAGAAATAAAAAACTTGTTATGTGGATATTTTTAGCAGAACTGAAACTTTGAAATAACTCTAAGTATTTGAATTTAAAAGGAAATATAAAGTTCCCTATTTTTAGCTTTTATAATTTGCAATAGTACCGACTAATATAAATGACTTACACTGCCTGATAATGAATCACATATTTGTTGTGGTGATCATTAAATATTTATTAATTATCTAGTATATATCCTTGTCTAACCATGTTTAAATAGGAGAAGATATATAATAAATAACTAGATGACTATTAGACATCTAATTTGCGATATTGTAAAAGTAGCTATAAACAAATGCCATAGCTCAAGGAAAGGTTAAAGATCTAGTCAAAAAGTTGGCAGCAACTATTTTAGAATTCTTGACTGAATTCAATCTTTTGACTGTTATACCTCAGGCAAAGCTTAAGGCTTTAACCTAAAACTTAGCAACATATATTGCTCGATAGATGGAAAATATTTTTTAAAATGGTCCTTGGCCATAAGCATCTCACTTTTACTTTGATTTTCACCTAAATTATTTGAATTCTTTAAAACTAACGACATTATTTTTTCTCTTTGATAAATTTTTATGGCACAGAACAGTATGAATGAAGTTCTCCTGTAGCTGTATTATATGAACATCTCTGCCATTGTAACACCCATCACTCTGAATTTTAATTATATTTTTATCTAGCATCTTCACTCTAGTAGATTGAGAATGCCTCAAAGGAAGAACATATGTATTATTCTTCTTTTGAGGCTTCCGGAGCCTAGAGAATGTGGTTGGAAAACATTTGCTTATGGGTTCATGACTGAATATCATGTTATACAGAATTTTTTTGGGGGGGGCTGGGGATCGAACTCAGGGCTTTGCGCTTGCTAGGTGAGCACTTTCACCACTGAGCTAAATCCCCAGGCCAAATATAGACATTTTTCATGTGATTTGATTGAGGAGTATATTCTGGGCAGCAAAAGCAAATTATGTAGAAATAGCAAAAGGGGACTAGGTTTCATATAAGCAAAAGTAGAGTTTAAACTTACCTGAAATGTCCAAAATATTAAAGAATTTTTACTAGATGATTTGCATTCTTCCAAATAATTCTCTCACAGTGTGATATGGGATGAGCTAAAATGAATATGAGGTCAATAATATACTCTAGAAATGGTGGAGTCACTAAAGGCTGAATAGTGTTGTAACAAGTATAAACACCTATATTCTAGCAGAAAAGATGGCCTAATGATAAATATGGGGAAGAGCTGAGAAATTACTTTGGGAGACTTTAGATGAGAGAGACTGATCAAAGATTCATTTTTAGAAAATTATTTAAATATAGAGTAAAAAAAAAAAAGGAAAGGAAAAAGCAAAAAGAACCCAAGAAACTCAATAATGTGATTGAGAAGTTAGAAACTGGGCATAGTGACCAGAAGAAGGAACTATCGCAGGGATTAACAGTTTCTACTTTCAAGAAGAATGTGTGTATAAATACCATTAAAATTGTTGAGGAGATCAATAATGTACAGACTCAAATTACCTGTTGAATTTGGCAATATATTTTTCACCAGTATTTTCTTGTGTGTGTGACTGGATCCAGGGTGTTTTACTAGTGAGCTACACTTCCAGCATCCACTGGGATTCTTGAAAAGAATGAGTAGAGGAGATGAAAGGTGAAGAGCCTGTAATCAAAGAAAAAGAAAGCAAACCATATTTAACTGTGACACACAATCACAGTGCTCGGAAGTTAAGAAATATATGATGCTAGCTAAGGGCAAAGGGGTACAATAAAGGTTTGATTTTTGTTTAATGACGGAAGAGATATGAGCATGTTTCCTTTTCAAAGGGAAAAGTCTTTCAGAATCATTTACTAATGTTTTAGATGCTCTTTATATTATAGGTAATGATAAAGTAAAAGTACTCATGCTTGTACTTTGCCTGATCTCCAGACTTCCTCTGGGAAATAAATATCTCATTTCTGCCATTACTAGAGATTGAAGAAATTTCAAACTTCGCTGTTTCAAAAATAATTGTCTCTGCATATCAGAGTACCTGGAAAGATCGTTGTGTGGATTAACGGGGATCCGCTTTACATTAACTTCTATGCATTCATTTTCATGACTCCCGAGGTAAAACCTGCACATTTCTCTAATTTGAGGTTGTTTTTAAAGCAATGACACACTTCTTGAAACATACAGAAAACAAGTTTTATTTTAAATGTTTGAAAAAGAATCTGTAATCCATAAAGTAGGCCCTGAACAAATTACCTGGAAGATTGTAATCAGTCACAGACTAATCAGTGCACGGTTGCCAAGGGCTATTCCAGAGCAGGACCTGTCGGGGTCACCGTTCAAACCCTGCCACCACTCTAGGGCATTTGAGAGACAGCAGTTTAAACAACTCCCTTCTCGCGAGTATATATGAACATTAAGGCGTTTTAAGAGTTTATAAGAGGAAAAAACTAATTCCCTCTGACTGTTTTCCAGCCGAATGTAAAAGTAATATCAATATAAAAGCCCGGATAATTGTATGATAAAACAGATGCCATTCTAGTGACCATGAACTAGATAAACTTGGGTTTTATAGTTATGTGCAATGCAACCTTTTGGTTTAGAATCAGATCTGCGATTTGTGTGTCTATGTGTACATCTAAGGGCGTCAACAATGGCAACTAGAAGACTCTTTTTTTTTTTTTTTTGGCTACTGCAGGGAGGACTATGAATTTGTAAGGATTTGTGGGGGCAGTATAGAATTTTTCTATATAATCTAGGAAAAGTACGTTTACATTAGGAAAAGCTAAGAGCTCCTAAAACACCGGACATTGAATAGAGGAGGGATCAGAGATAGAGTAAACTTTGCGACCAAGAGAGTTCAGGTTAGCAGCATTACCTGAGGATTTGGGGACTAAAATGCTGAGCAGTTGGGAAATGGGAAGTGGCTAAGATCCACTTTTTGGTGTTTGCGATACAGTGAAAGATGTGAAATGTGTCAAATACAGAACTGGCATATTGTGATAGTTACTTGTGATTCTGACTTGAATGGATTTAGGGGATTAGTGGAGCACAGTTCTAGGTGTGACTGTGGATGACTGACAGACTGACAGGTAGACCAGGAGATGAGAAGGGAAGATCCGCTCTGGATGCGGGTGGTACCAACCAGCAGGCGTCTATTCTGCAGAGAATACAAGGGGAAAGCGGAAGGAAGTCTTCCCCTTTGAGGAGCTCCAGTTTTCACCATCGCCTTTGGACTTCTGTCTTCGGTTCCTTCAGGCTTCCAGCGCAGACTCTTCAGCCTCATCACTCAGCTCTCTCCCCCAGACGCACCCCAGACTCTGCCCTGAGTTTCAGGCCCTCAACCTTTGACGAGATCCTCCAGCTCTCCAGCATGCAGATGAACAATTTTTCATTCTTTCACCCAGGACTCTGCAGGTGGCCATTATAAGCCTACTTTGTAAATTATTTATAAATCATATATTTATAAAGTCATATTTATATAATAATTTATATATAACCATATATATATAATCTGTTCCTCTAGTGATGAAACACATATAGAAAATATTAATACAGTTGTTTGAAAGTGTGTACATATTTTTTAAAGTAAACCTTAAGAAAAAATAACTGATAACTCAGAAAAACATGGATGTAGTTCCTTTCCATTTTATGAAACTTCTTTCTTGTATGATCAATGAAAATATTAAAGATTAAAATGATTAAAAGATCATTTTAGAGGTTTTTAGAACCTGGTGATCTGGCCCTTTCATTTTGTAGAACTTTACTTATAACTGTTATTACTTTTATCTAGTTTATATTTTGGAAGTGAATGTAGATATTTTAATATTTGCAAATTTTCCTATTAATATCAATAATTATTAATATTATTATAAAATATCCCATGCCCATAATTCTAGTCTTACATTTCCTCAGTTTTGAAAAGAATGTTCACATTACTTCTGCATTAGATTTTATGGTCCATGAGAGCTTTTTTCTTTCTATGGCATCCCAGTAACAAAAATTAAAAGGCCTATATTAGGATTAAATCTTGGTAAATACCCAGATTACATGAATCAAGGACTAATTTAAATATACACTAATAAAATTTTAGTAGATTTTTCTACTTTGTGTGGTGCCTAAGGAGAGCTCAAAATAAATATTTTGTTTAAGCATTTTATGGCAACAAATAAGGAATAATTTTATAAATAATAACCACAACAATATTTAATATCAATTGGGAACCAAGACTATCTACAATATTATGCATATTTTTTCATCTACAAGGGGGTCTATTTAAGTCCTCAAACCTATGTTATATATGAGCTATTTCAATACAGTAAGATAAGCTGCATAAAGTCACATTACTAGTGACATGTGGAAGGGAAATAGCATCCTTGGGAGTCTTTCTTCCAATCTTTTACTCTTAACCACTCTTCCAGGCTGACCCTCATGGTTTTTACTAGGGGTTCAAAGTGTTTAATAAGAAAATGGTGGTTGTATTTATACTAGAAAAGTGTGACCATACCATTCCTTACTTCGTTGCACAAATGTTTATTGACTGCTTGTTAAGCGTACATCCTATGCTACACTCTGGGCTGTGATGCAATCAGGAATACGTGAGTACTACCCCACGGAACTAACTCTTCAAAAGCAGAGCTGGTTTACAACAGAGGTTAACATTACTGACAGGGAGAAAGCACAAGTCCAGCACTTAGTTCCGTGACGCTGGACAAGTAACTTTACTTTCCTTTTCCTCGGTTTCTTCATCAGTTAAGATTACCTCTTCATGGGATTGTATGAGTTAATACATATTAAACACTTAGCATGGAGAACTTCATGTAATAAAAACTGACCTAACTTTGGTGGCAGGGTTAATCCGTATAAAAAATAAATCATACTAAGCAATTTAGGTGCTCTAGAAAAAGGAAACAAGTCATTCATGTGAATATTGACCAAATAACATACCTTGAAATTAGGATAAGGGTGCCAGGAAGCAACCTCTGTGGGGTGAAGAGTTAGTCCAGGAGAGCTGACATGACTGCATTGAGACAAAGTGTGGTGTCCGACTTTGACCATAAAAATCAGGGCACAGCTCCATACGAGACAAGAATAAATTCTCTGGGAATCCTTGAACAATGGGTGACCCTAGACCAACCCATTTCAGGAAGGCATTCAATCAAGATTTGACCTCTCCTTTGAACACACAGCTGTATGAAATTTTGAGGTTAAGATAAAAATGAAAAGATGGGTAAGTGCGAGTAGCATCCCATTTTGAAAGTCTCTAGATAATAGAGCTTCCATATCTGGTTATAGCTATATCAATTTATTTTCCTGTCTCAGTTTTGAAAATCTATTATATAATCCTAAAATAAAGAGGAAAGAAAAAGACACAACATAAAAGTAAAAAAAAAAAAAAAGTAGAGAAAGGCAAACCTAGTGACAAATCACTTTTATTCTTTATGTTTGCATATTTTTCCCCTCACCTAATGAAATTAACATTGAGTTTTGCATTATCATGATGAAAGTATTTTTTAGCTTTCATTAATATCAGTAAACATGACATTTGTGCATGCTGTTTCATAAAGATAAAAAATTTATTAAAAATATACTAGCTAGAACCTATTTATATAGAAACTCATTATACAGTAAAAATACTACACCTCACTCATGACCTAATAAATTCAACATTATTGAAAGAATTGTCAAATTTACAGACCGTACACATTTTTACATATTTCTACCATTTTATTCTTTTTTGTGCCTCTGAAATTATTAACAGATCTAGGTCCAAGTCAGAAACTCCATTTTTAAGCAATCATATTTAGTTATATCAATAATATTTGAAATATTTAGTAGTACCATCATATAAATTAATATATATAACAATAATAACTTTATAAATATACCCATTAGTTATAAAAATGAACCAAACTATATCTTTACAAAGGGCTTGACAGATGATTTAAATTGTGGCAAAATTAATCATCAATTTATTCTATTACTTATAATGATCTATTGGATAAAGGTGTTGTCCATGCGACCTTTCTTTTGGTTGGCACTTTCACTGCCATGTCATGATGTGCAGTCTTTTTGATACCCGTGAGATTTGGTTTCGGGATACCGAAGTCTGTGGATGCTCAAGGGCCTTATATAAAATAACATAATGTTGTGTATAAACTACACATATTCTCCCACTTCGTATATATTTTAAATCAGTTCTAGATTACTTCCAATACCTAGTGAAGTACAAATACTTTTTAAATAGTTGTTGTACTGGGTTGTTTAGAAAAAATACCAAGAAAAAAATATGCCTATGTTTAGTGCACAAACAAGTTTGTTTGTTTTTTTTTAATATTGAAATCCATGTTTGGTTGTTTTGATGGATGTGGAAACTTTAGACGCAAGCTGTGGACTATAATAAGGAGTCATAAAATGATGGTAAGGCAGCTTTGCACAAAAGGAACCATATTACATCCTTCAAAGACGCAGTCCTCATGGACAGTGTATTTGGCAGATGTCTAATGACATTGACTTCACTGTCCCCAGTCTTGGGCTTCCCACCAACTCTAGGTTCCACTTCTCTCCCCTACCCCCCCCCCCCGCCACAAGTCAGAATTTCGTACTCGGAACAGTCATCAGTGAGAGTGAAGAGCACTCAGACTAGATGGGGAGGAATTCAGGAAAGCCCCCAGCAAGGTGTGTGTGCGAGGACATTTCAAATATTATTGATCTAACTAAATATGATTGCTTAGAAATGGAGTTTCTGACTTGGACCTAGGGAGCTGGCGGCCTGCTCCAGCACCCGGACCGGTTTACCGCTTCACTCCATCGGGGGAGCAATGACTGTGCACCTTACATCGACCTGTCTACCGTCAGTGGGTTACAAGGCAGCAGCTATTGGCTGAGGCCCACTGACTAAGCAGTAATACAACAAAGGGGGAGAAGAAGAAACAAAAGAAAACTTTAAATGGTAATTACTGATGAACTGAACCGACAGGCAGGGACGCTCCTTTAACTCCATCATTCCAGAAACCCGAGGCAGCAACCAGGGCAAAGGGAGTCAGTGCATTGATGTGAAACTCTTCAGCTGTTTGGGGAGGAAGAGGGCGGGTCAGTGTCCAGCATCAACACAGGCTGACATACACGCACTCTGTACAACAAATCTGTGATGTCCTTTTACTCCACTAACTGTTCCAACTAGAGTTTAAACCCATCCGAGGTTAAGTATCTGTGTGCGTGCATGTGTGCATGTGTGTGCATGTGTGTGCATGTGTGTATGTGTGCATGTGTGTGGGTTGGTGAGCAAGGTAAGAGTATACAATAAGTTTTTCTCAGTTCTGTGAAAGACCCTCTTTGTCTCATCCAAGGAATTTTCAACCTAAAGATAATTCTTCACATCTGAAGTCATTAAAATATTTTCCATGCTACCCCCAATTCTAATACACATACACTTTATCTTCCGTGTGCAATTCTCAAAGAGGAATACATATCCCGTTATATTTTCAAGAAAATTTTATGTGCTAGCATGCATACCGTTAAGTAACTTAATGCAATCATGGTTACAGTATTTACCAACCTTTACACAAGTATTGTACTTCAAATTTAATACTCACGTACCTGTGACTTTGAAAATTGACCATCAGGTAGGCCCCGTATTAAATGCATATTGTTTGCCTGTGTTCATAGACTCCTATTTTTTTCAACCTTCGATGCTGACATGTTTAGTAAAAGTCATCTCTCTGCTGTTTGCTCCACTACTGATGCATACTTCTAAAATTTAAGAATTAGGTATTAAAGAGGCTTAATATTTTTTTGTCTTGCACTTGCTGTGTTATTACAGTATCCATTTGACCTAAGGGAAATAATTCTATCCTTGCTAAATTTTATCTCAAATAATTGAGAACGTGTGTTTCTAAAAGGTGATGGGAACTAACTTTATCCTCCAGCGATGTTGTTTAATTTAATTGATGTTTAAGACTCTTGTTTAGAAGGTCACACTAAGTTATATTAGCATTTTTTATGAAGATTCAGCCTCCTTCTGGAATATATTGATACATTTTTCATAACTATTCCATATGAAACTTATCACTGTTGTCTGTATCGCTATTTATCATGGGAAGCTGAAGCATTAAAACTATTTTGGGATTTGTGAAAGTTGAAAGACTAGCCATGGTTTATAATTATGTTATGAGAATTAAAAAGCAAATTAAATTCTAATTGCAGAATTTTAAAACACTAATTCCAATTCAGCATAACAATTTAAGTAAATGTTATAATTGAGAATAAACACACAAATTTATTAGCTATGTATGTAAATAGAGCAGACAGGATTATTTGTTTGCATAAAAGGTAATTTACAAATATCAGGCTTAGAAGTTACTCCTGAACATAGAGTATTACAATTTGGGAACAGTTCTCACAACAGGAAAGTAGAAAATAATTGTGTCTACATTTTTATGTTTAAAACTGCTATAACTCAACAAATATATGTCATAGACTGGGATTACTAATAGATAACATGTTTGTCCTGTTCCAAATTCTTTTTTGAAATTCTCTTAACTGTGTTAGAAGTGGAAGAACTGAAGCTGGAGAACTGATCAATGAACAGATTTTAAAGGGCCTTTCTAGTAATATGAAGTTTTGATTTTATCCTGAGGGAAATACGGGCTCATTAATGATTTTTAACTCTCACATCATTCAAGTCTCTGCCAAATGTCACTCCTGAGAGAGATCTCTTGTGACAGCGTGATCTAGAATGACAGAGCATACAATTCTCTCTCTGCATTTTTCATAGAACTGCCATGACCAACCATGCACTTATTTAGCTATGTTTTTATTTATTTAATATCCAGCTTTCCCATTTACTAGTTAAAACACAAGCTCCATGTAGAACGGATCTTTATTTTCCTGTTTTTATTGTTATTGACATTTTCTGTGATATCTCTCAAGAACACAACAGTTCCTGGAAAATGAACGGCTGGATGAAAACTAGCAGAGTGAATGTGTGAGTTGTAGATAATCAGTAACAGTTCATCTGAAAAACACATTGTCAACTTCCCCTAACCAGAAAGTGGTAAATTTCGAAAGGCTGCAACAGTCACCGAGCAGCCTACGATAAAATAGTTACAGATTTGTTCCTTAACAGAAATGCTTTGTGAGCATCGAGGGTGGCCTTTGCCTTTTTCATGAATCTTATTTGTTGCTAATTTCATGTTAATTTAATTTATTTTAGAATTTGATTTCTTTTTTTTATTTTAATGGTACATTTTAGATGTACATAGTGATAACATTCATCATAGGGGATTTGTACCTGTACATGACATATCTTGTTGCCTCTTTTTTCCCATTCCCCTCCTCTCATCTCTCCTCCCTACTTATTTACAAAAGCTTTGTTTCCATTTTTTTCCTTTCTAAAACTACATCAATTGTAGAAAAAAGAATATTGAAGAAACAGAAAAGTAGTTCACTCTGCAGCCATACCAAACATTCAAATTTAAATGTTATCAAATCATATTATTTCTTATACTTGTTTGAACAGTGTTCCTGTCAAATTCATGGCTACTGGAAACCTATAAATGTGACTTACTTGGCAGTAAGATCTTTGCAGATACAATCGCATTAAAATGAGGTTATACTAGAATAGGTTGTACCCTAAAGGGCATCCTTGTAAGTAGAGGGAGACTTCCAGACACGGGGACACATAAGGGGAAGATATCTATGTAAAGACAAGTAAAAATTGGAATAATACAGTCATAAGCCGAGAAACGTCAACAGTTGGAAGCTACCACCAGGAGCTAGATTCAGGGGAGGATACTTTCTTAGAGCCTTCCAAGCATAAGACTCTGTGACACCTTGATTTCAGATTTCTGGGCTCCATGAGCTAGAGAAAAAGGGTTTCTGCTGTTTAAACCACCAAGTTTGTTGTAATTTGTTGTAGCAACACATCTTTGTGTTTAGAATGCTTGAGATTTAAGTTTGGGTTATTAGGTTCTTATTTTTAAGATACCACTATTCCTCTGGATAAAATAAGAACCTAATAACCCAAACTTAAATCAGTGACACGTACACTGGATACTATAGTAACTTTACATAGTTGTGACTTACTGCTGTATGTAGGTGGTTGTTTGTATTACTCACTGTCATAAGCAAAAGGCACAATTTACTGTGGTCTGTAAGCTTGTGTAATGGCCTGTAGGTTTGTGTAATTTTGGATAAATTTTAAGAAAAATCTATTAAAAAAAAAGCTTGAGAATCTTACAATTACATTAGCCATGGTACTGAGCTGTATGTCATACCTACAGTGTTTTCTCGGTAAATGTTTGCAAAACAGAGTAATCTCATGGAAGCACAGGAGCTGGCTCAAGTCCTAGGAGATGGCCAGGAGTTGTCGAGAGAGGAGACTGAAATGGCCCTCGGTGTCTGCCCCTGCGATTCACATCACTCTTGGTTGTACTTAGAAATTTTCAAACTTCAAAGTTCACTGTTTAATAATGAAGGCCGAATTTCTTTCTGTAGCATATTCCATCTTATTGCTTTCTAGGGCTGACTGTTTTAGTGACTCAGTAGTATCAGAAACCCGATCAACTTCTCTACAATCAAATTGACCTTTACTTTCGATTTGCAAAATAGGCATAGTAATTCCAAGTATCACGTCCTCATTCGAGATGTATAGAAAGTGGATTGTGTGTGTGTGTGTGTGTGTGTGTGTGTGTGTGTGTTTTAATTTAAGAAGAATTTCTAGAACAATTAATCCTTTGCTTCTCTTTGGGCAGCATTTTGTTAGATGAATAAGGATAATTAGTGCTTGATTCTTTTTATGATAGTTATTAGTCAACTAAATACGGATTAATTTTTTTTTAATCAGGGGATTTTATGTAAGTCAGGGTAGGCTAAGAAAAAAAGAGATTAATATGCAGTCAGTGGAAGCTTATTAGAGAGTGCTCCTTGGAACAAGTAACACTTTAAAGAAGTGAGGGAAGGAAGGCTGCACAGAGGGAAAGCTTGCAGCATATTACAGTTGTGACAAATTTCTGCAGTTCCCTGAGAAGCTTTAGGTCTGAAGTTCTGAAGCTGTCTTCCGGTAGTGTCTTAGCAAGAGGAAGGCCAGGCCTGCGTGCTACCATCTGCACCTGTCTTTCGTGCAGACTGTTCTGGGGGGGGCAGTTTCCTACTCTTGGGTGAGGAAAATCTTTAACTAAGGGGCAGTCTTCAGCAGCAACAACTCAGGAAGCTGGGGAATGAGGGTGCTGGTCCTGAAGATGGACTCTTTATGTGCCCACAGCATCCTCTGTAGAAGTTACTAGAGTTTCTCAGTTGTACTTTCAGAAAACATGCCAGGTGCTTTCGTATTCCATTTCCCTCTCCTCACTATGTATATTTGCACACATTTTTTTTTTCTTTCTTTTTGGTGAGTGGGGTGCTGAGGATCGAACTCAGGGCCTTGTTCTTGCTAGGCAAGTGCTCTACCACTGGAATAAATCCCCGACCCTTTGCAGACAATTGTTTTTATTCTTATCTTTGTGCTTCTCCATAGAATGGTGGCTAAAACTGAATGCTCACTGCTTTAGTGCGAAATAGTTATACCAGAGAAACGGAAGGAAATAAAAAAAGAATAATTTTCAGGTTGTGACTTTCAAATTGGCACTAGGGAAATTAATCCTAGGAGACAAGTTACTTTTGCTTTCCAAGATCTAAGATTTTTCTTTATAAAACAAAGATCCCTGAAAGTCACCAGTTTATGTGAGGAAGAAAAGGCAGATTTTTCTCACCTGCCCAGAGCAGATGTAGATCCTCCAGGTTTCAAATAAAAAGGTAGGTTTAGTGGAAAATGAACAGATCAAACGCTAAAGCATTGCCATGGACATTTATTCTACTTATCTCATATTTGTTGAGCACTGCGCGCAGTGTGGCCTGGATTTGGAGAAACATCTTTCAGATACGGTGGGGTTCTAGAACAGAGAATCTAGCCTCTGATTCTCTAAGTCCATGGAGGCAATAGTCTTCACAAACTGTCTCTCTGGTAAAGGAAAATAGAATTATACTTGGTGTGTCTAGATTGTGGGGATAGAGGCAGCTACACCAAGTTCTCTAGCATGAAATAGATTTATCTTGCACAAGTAACCAGTTCAGGCCTCTGTACCTTGGGCTGCAATTTCTACTAATTTCTACATTTACAAGTCTGGTAAAAACACCATTCACATAGTAGGTCACTTGAAGCAGTTTTATTATTCAAGGAATGGGAGCAGGAGAGTAGAAAACTAAAATTCGTGGTAAGTCAGTCCCACAAACCTTAAAGATACTTGTCCAGAGTACATGGCTTCTTGCCTACACGTGCTCTGTATGCACTACTGCTGAGGGAAACTGACTTTCTAATGTAAAGCATCCTGGGGCATCCTGTTCTCAGAAGTACAAGGACAGGGTCTGGGCTGTTCAGATCAGTTCCTTTTTAATTCCAGGGTATGGCACTCTCAGCACCTTCTACAATTTTTAAAATTTTTATTTTAGAATTTCAGATAAGATAAGAAAAGGGGCTGCAGAGACCTGAGCCAGTCCAAGACCACCCAGAGAACTGTCCACCCTTTGCTTTCTGGTGAGGATGATGAATGTACCAAATATCTGGCTAATTCTGACATGACTACGGTGCTAAAACCATGCTAACATAAAGAGGGCATATAACCTTGAACAAGTAATACCGTCCGTAAAAAAATCATAGATGATTTGGTTGTAAATCACATAGGAAAGGTGATGCCTCCAAATTGCCAGCATTAGAAGCATGGTCTCAGGCAATGGGAATCTAAAACGCATCTCAATGGAGATCCTCACTGACCAAGCTCAGATTTCTTCTTGCAAAGCTGTACAAGTAAACACTTCTTCCAGCAGGTAAATAGAATTTGTGTGAAGGAAAGTAAGCAGGTAAAGTACTAAGTGATGGGAGAAAATACAGTAAAAATATAATTTAAAAATCCCTGAACTTGCTATAACTTTCTAATATTTTCCGGACTATTCCCACTTCTCTAAAAATGATAGATCAGGATGAGGTGAGGTTGGAATATCAAATAATGTAGGGAGCTACATCTGTTGCAAACTAGAGTGATAGCCTAAAAATTCCATAGCACATGTAGAGAAAAAAAAATCAAACAGCAAAAGCCAAAAAAATTGTATTTCAAGAAAGCAGAGAAACTAGATGCGTGTGAGAGTGAACAAAAGTTACAATAACACCATGCAGTACTATTATTCTTCATAAAATCAGAGTAATATGGCATTTTCAAAACCCTAGGTCCTTTTTCTTTGACTGTTTCCATAGAAGGGTTTTGAAAGCCTGAGGAATATGTTTGCTAAGGAAAATTTTAACTAATATTTCATTATCAGGAAAACATTTTGAAGACTTAGACCTTGACCAAAGATATTACTGGATGTCTTTTAAGTAACTGTTGGGTATTGTTTAGTGTATCCTCTAAAAACCAAATGAATGTAAAGGACTGTGCACTTTGGTTATCTTTGTACTGATCACCTACTCACAACATTTAGTTGTAAAATTTAAATGGTGGGATGGTTATATTGCTTATTTGATTCCAAATTAATTTGAGGGATAAAAATATGAGCAATATTTTTGCCTACAGAAAACATGAATTTGATGCTTATACTTGTTCACTTTGTATGTTATTAATCAGTTTTGCATCCATTAGCAAATGTATTTCACGTTTCTTTTTACATATGTGTGCTTTTCTTCCTCTCTTTGAATGAGTGTTAATGTATGAATGGTTCTCCCGTCAATGAGTTAAGTTACATTACTCACATATTTTCCCTTTGTCCCTGTGGGACTGTCATGGTTTTGAAGAATTATAGGTTATCCATCCATGTTGATTTCAGCTGGAAAAGTCACTCTTAGCAGATTACTGAATTAACATCTTATGATGTATTGACACTAACAGACTAGTGAGGTTTATACTGCAGTTATGTGGCAGGCAAAACACTTTTTCCCGTTCTTGACTTTCAAAAATTTTTAAATATATTTTGTTAGGGAACAAGCAGCAACTACAAGCCTGACTAACTTGAGTTCACTCAGCAATCGAATATTTTGAATGCCTCATTACAAAGACAAGATACAAAATACCACTTAAAATTTTCCTTTAATTCTCCCCTTGACTCTTAAAACAGAAAACAATTTTGTCCAGCTGATCTAATTCTGCCAATTTAGGCTTAACGATTTAAGACTTGAATCACAGTAAGTAGAGTAGCTAGTTAAAGTGTAAGAAGTCTGTTTAAATTTGAAGTTCTGATAAGTAGTATTTTTGGTATAAGCCTGTTTCATGCAACATTTGGAACATATCTATACTGAAACAATACATATTTATTTTTAACTAAATGTGTTAGATTTGTTACAAAATATCTGAGATACTTAACTTACAAGGAGGAGGATTTATTTGGGATCATTCCTTCAAAGGTGTCAGTATTTGGTCATTTGGTCTGTCATATCACTCAGAGTACACAGATGCAGGGTCATCTATCCAACTTTACCAAAAGCCTTTGCATGGAGGATGTCTGTTCACATCACGGCAGAGAGGAAGAGAGAGAGGGAGAGAGAAAGAGGGGAGGAGAGAGAGGGAGAGAGAGAGAAAGAAAGGGGGAGAGAGAGAGGGAGAGGGAGAGAGAAAGAGAGGAAATTCAAATTTAAGTGGCTTCTTGTATTTGTATTTAGTAGATCTGCCAACCCTACTTAAATAGAGAATAACATGTGCTGAACTGAGCTGATTTACATTTCCAAGTAAAATAGTGAATTCCAAAAAGAAGGGATTTTTTTTTATAGTTATAGCCTAAGCCACACCTTAGGTGGGGCTGCTTGAGTTTTGTACAGTGTACAGTGTAGCCTGTACACTGAAGTCTGAGACGGCTACAGTGCCTCTGATCATGCTGCGTGGAATACCTCCCTGGGTAATCCCTAATCACCAAGGCCTCTGCACCACATACCTGAAAATATCTTCTGATCTTCTCTGTGCTTTTTGTCCTTGATCCCAATACACGAGGCATCTTTGTTTTAATGAGGCTGCCAACACCTGCAAGTTGCCTGAGGTTTTCATCTTTGCTTAAAGCTCAACTGAAACATCTCGGCCTAAGATCCTCAGTCTTGACTGTAAGTTGGAATCACTTGTTCAGCTTTGCCGCAATCCGACTCAGGAAGCCTCCAGGTCAACTTCACGTACAGATCAACTTCACATTGCTCCATAGAAACAGCCACTCAGGTGTAAATACAGCCCGACTCAACATGCCCAGTTCCCAGAGATCTCAAATCCATTTCCTAAGCCTCAAAGTCATGAATCTTTTCACCAGAAAGAAATTACAAATGTTTGAGGAAATAAACATGTTGAATTTAATTTAAATATTATATGATGTATAGATGTATTGAGCGTCACATAGTGCCCCATAAACAAATACAGTTTTTGTGTTATTGTGTGTCAGTTAAAAATGTATTTAAAAAGAAATTCAGGTGACTTAATCCCTACACAGAATTCTAATGTTTTAGATTTAAATGCCTCCCCAAATCTCCAATATTTCAAAGGTGAATGGATTATGAGGACATTGTGGCTGACTTGTTGTTAGGAGGTGGGGTCTGGCCAGAGGAGATGTGTCACTATGGGTGTGACCGGAAGGTCTGTCTCCCTCCTTGGCTCCTCACTTGACCATCTGCTTCCTGGCTGCCACGCCATGAGCATCTTCCTCTGCTAGACATTTCCGCCATGCTATTTCTGCCTTGGAACCAGCCGACTATGGACTCAAGATGTGAACCAAAGTAAACTTCTCCTTCAGATTGTGAATATTGGATATTTTGTTCCAGAGATGAGGAAACTAAGACAAGCACAAAAGGGAAAATGATCCACATGCAAAAGTTAAAGTTTCCAGGTCATATACCCAACATTACCAAAAGTCTATCTACATGTTTATTTTTTCTTGCACTAATTCTTGGCATGACTACCAGACTCAACAATCATCTTATTTCAATCTTCTTTTTTTAGTGTCAGAGTGTTCCAATAGACACCATCCCTCTTGTATGCCCAAGTTCTTTAGAAATTGGGGATGAAGAGAAAGAAATGAAGTCTCAGAAATAAGTATCATCTTTGTTTTTGACAGAGACTAGTTTAAAGGACCAAACCTTATCTTGGTGCTTGGCCCATGCTTGATGGATGTCAACCTAAGTGCAATTAGTAAGTCAGTATATTTGTGTTTTCCATTAAAGACTAAATAAAATGTCAGACTTAATTAAAAGATTTATTAATGTACACCAGAAAACAACAAGTCAGAGTGCCAAAGGAGTAGTTATAGTACAAGGAGTTAATCAGGTGAGGTTATAGTATTTCTACTCATTCTTTTGCAGCTAAGTGGTCCATTTCCACCTGTATCCTACAAATGTGAAATTAACTGGAATATTTGTTTTAACATAAAAATTTCTACTTGACTTTCTGTTTGTCTTATTAAACTTTAAACTCCTTTAAGGAATGGAACTATTTGTTTTATCTTTATATTTATCTTTAGCCCCACACCAGATAAACTGTACAATGCATATCCATTAAATTGATCATAATTCAATATGATGAGTGCCCCTGCAAAATTAAGGACAGAGTGATACTTCCACGATCTCACAAGGTCATGAAAAACTTGTAAGACAAGCACATAGTGAAAGAATCTTCTTATGTCCAGATATCATCTCACATAAATATGAGGAGAAACAAAAGAGTATGCTTGCATACTTGGAAGATTTTGAATAGTTAATGAACCTGTTGATCAGCGCAAGTATGAGAACAGGCTGGGAGATGGGCCCGAAGCCAATTTATGAAGGGTCTGGTAACCATCCTAAGAAATTGGTTTCTTAGACAGCTGCTATGCAAGCCTCTATACAATTCCAAGAAAAAAAAAAAAAGCACAATTATCTATTTGTTTTAACTGCACTGGTAGACTTTTAAAAATGTGAAGCAATATAAATTATTCTGCCTAAACTCTGTTCTGCTCTGATTGATAGCTACTGGTACAGCCAGTACCAGTATAAACTCTTTTTTTTAATCATCTTTAATCTATTTACTTAGAAGAGGCTTGTGCTGTCTGAGGGTAAAGTCATAATTATGATAATAATGGTCGTGTTGCTGATGATAATTCTCAGGACAGTAACTAAGGTTTGACTAGATTCAGTAGAGTTGGCTCTCAAACTAAATTCAGGGAAAAGTCTGTGGTGCCACATAGTTGAGTTCAAAACCAGCAATGCTTTTAACTACTTGAATTATGCCAACACGTTTGTCTCAATGCCCTCACCTGTGAAATGGCCACATGGTTGTCCTTAAGTTTTGTTGTAAAGAATATATTAATGCTAATTATTTGCATTGGATACTGGTAAAAAGTAAACACTACATACATGGTATATACTACTAGTGACAAGGGCATTTTCAATATAGTTTCTATCTACATAACCCCTTTTTTCTTATATTTATTTGTATTTCAAATATAAGATACTTCGTGTAAGTCAATGTTTGTGTCCTTAATGTTGGATTGCCTAAACTGTAGTTTTTGTTAGGAATTTCAATTTATTTTACACTATGTGAAAATATACAGAACAACAGAATACCAGTTAGCCAAAGGCTGGAAAGAAAATGTTGTTCTCCTAGGAAACATAGTGCTTTTCTACACTGAAGCAATTTATATTCAGTAGCTGTTCGGTTCAAATCAGGTGCTGTGTGTTCAGAGCATGATAAGGACTAGATTTATTTAACCATCTCTCTTGCCCTGCCATGTAGAAACTTCATTATATAAAGCTCATATCACTAGCTGAGAATTGGAACAAAAACATCCTCTCAAAAAATAATGGTAAATTCTGTGAGTTAATTTACAGATGTCTGATCCCCTAATGCTACCAACTTCACGTAGTATACTTAATGTCATGTGACATTAGGAATAGATTGATGACAGAGTCACAGATTCCTTAAATACTTCTCTTTCCTTGAATTATCATCTAATTCAGTAGAAGAGTATTTTATATATAAAAAATCAAAATATAATTAACTGTATAGATATAAACATACAATAAGCATAGATATAAGTGTAGATATCCTGTATATAATTATAAAATGTCAGCCTTTCAACCTTATTTTACTAAGAGAATCTTCTAAAAGCAAAAAAGAAAAAGAGAAATTTTACTCTCATGTCTAAATAATTCATTTAGATTAATTTTAGTTAACTAAAGTTAAAGCATTATTAGGATTATTTTTTCATTTCACCTGTTGTTTTCGTTGTCGTTTTATGCAGTGCTGTGGATCAAACACAAAGTCTTCTGCGTGGTAGGTAATCAGTCAACCACTGAGCCGTATTTTCAACCCTTTATTTGTATTTTCAATCTCATTAGTACTAAGAGTATCTTTTGCTCTAGTAATATTCTGTTTTGTGCTGGTACTATAAGTCATAATGTCATTTTCCACAAGGACAACACGTGGAGCTGTTTTCTCAGGATCATACTGTATATTTTCAGAGTGTCAATGTATTGGCTGACCCACACTTGGTGTATAGAAAATAAATGTATTTCATGTCTGTTAAGTATTCCTTTTGGCTGGTGGAGATTTTGCAAAATTTTAGTAGGTAAATGGTAATTCTTGAGGTTAAAAGGAGAAAGAGTAGAGTTTTAGAGGGAAAATAGCAGAAGTACAAACAAATGGGATTATTTTAAACTAATTGAAGACATAGTAGGACTCGCCTTGTCAGTCTTGTCAGTTTACTTGACTTCTTATTTTTCTAGAAATATTCCTCAGTGAGCTGCTCACATTCTGCTTATTAACCTTATTAGTATCCTTTCATGTATCAATTGCTGACTAACATTATCTTATGGTCTAGAAACTGTCAGGAACAAGCAACTTCTCTGAGTTCACAGAAATATTTCCAGGAGAACCTCTGGTGAATACACATAAATTCAGGCGCATAATTGAAAAATGCTATCTTTTTGAGATATAAAACTCTCTAGGAACACAGAGAAGCCTGGAATAAGGGAATCTGAACTCTTCTTTGTTGTAACCTTTTAAGACACTTTTCTTCATCTGACTTTAAAACAACAAATGCAAATTACTTTGAAGTATAACAATAAATAGTTCTACATTTTAATCCTCTCTTATTCTTTTGTTGTACAGAGCTATGTAGATTCTCAAGAATTGTCAAAAAATTGTGAAATATATTGTAGATGGATCATCTCTGTACAAAATGCTACTGAATAAATAGGAAATGTTTTAAATGTAATCATTGTGAGATGTTAATACAACTACAACTTACTTCCTTTGAAAATGCTAATTGAAATCATTATTAAACTTATAACATCTTGTATGATCGTTATCCTGCTGTGCCAAGTTCATTGAACTAAGAAACACCTAGTATGCTAACAAACCTAATATACTAGTAAACCCAGTATACCTAGTATGCTAGTAAAGCACACCAGGCCATGTTTGGTGGGTCATGGAGCCATGTTTGTGGGTGCCGTATGTGACCTCTCGCCTGCCCATTCTTCTCTGGCACTGTCCCCTGCTCTGCTTCCCCAGCACTGTGAACTGAGCGGCTTTGCTCCTCTGTGTCCTTCCTCTGTGGCTCTTCTGCCCTAAGCCAGACAATAGTGGGCTGGAGCAATGAGCCCATTAACCTTTCCTCTTTTAAATTGGGGGTGTCAGTTGTTGTGTCCAGCAACAGCAAAGCTGTATGACGATTTTAATTCTTCTGGGAAGATCCCCAGTAGGGGAATAGCTGGGTCAAATGGAACCTCCAGTTGTAGTTTTTTGAGGAATCTCCATATTGATTTCCACAGTGGCTGGACCAGTCTACAATCCCACCAACAGTGGAGGAGTGTTCCTTTTTCCCCACAGCCCCGCCAGCATTTGTTATTGGTTGATTTTCCC